>JAULKM010000012.1:15743385-15771503 GCA_032355605.1 Rubia tinctorum | reverse complement strand
GCAGTGGCGGCGCTAGGGTTTCGGGTTGCCCGGCCGGGGGGAAGGGTGGTGGTGGCAGCGGCGGGAAAGCTGGGGGTGAGGGTAGCGGCGAGGCGGCGAGGCTGTGGATGGTAAGGGTGGTGGTGGCGGGGCTGGGGTGGTGGCGGCGGCGGCGGCTGCAACCTGGTGGGGGTGGTGGCATGAGTGCAAACTTGTCATAACACTTTTAGGTTTTAGGCCAAAGGGCATTTTAGCCATTTATGTTCGGTCAACGCCGAAAATTGTATTTTAGGGTTATATTGACACTTAGATCAACTAGTTTGGGTTATTACTATACTAAAATTATCTGAGGGTTATATTGGTATTTAGTCAAGTATGTATGGTTATATTGATATATATCCCTATAAAAATTAAAAAGTTATAGTATCATAATTGGGAAGGGTTCAATACACACCCTTATTTTTACACCAAATCCTAACCAACAATCTAATCTAATTTCACTCACTCATTAAATCTATTTTTAGTAAAATAATTTCAACCATGAGATTAGATTGGATGGATGATTAAGAATTGATGTAAATATTGATGTAAAAATAAGGGTGTGTACTCCGTTAATGATTATTGTTGAATATGATATATATGCGTTTATGTTCATTAAATAGTGAAAGTTTTAACTAATGTATCTATCGTGACTATATTTGCTGGTAATATTGTATTCTCTCGTCTAATCTTTAACATTATTTTCTATTAAAGTTTAACCGTATAATTATATATATATATATATATATATATATATATGTAAATGACAATATCATCATATACGATACCGTTGAATCCATTGTAAAAATTAGTTTTTAAATTTTACTTTTTATTTGTCGTTATTATACATAGGTAAACATATTCACAGTTAAACATGTTTTTTAAACAACGTGTTAATGATTTTTATTCAAACAGTGCGAGACGGAGAAAGTCACGAAACAATTATTCTTTTTGATGGTGTAGAACTTTCTCAGATCCTCTTATAATGGCTTCTTTTCTTTTGGGATGATATTTATTTTGAGTCACCTTTTTAGCAAATTCTAAATTATTTTCATCCGTTCAAAAAACTTTCTACTCTCTCAATGCAACATCCACCCATCATCTTATTTATGGTTATTTTTCACCAATTCCTTACTGCAGTATGGCTTTTAACCCAATCTAATTACTGGCCGTGTAAAAAAAGAATATGGCAAACTGAAATTTGCCATTGACTCTGTTCTCTTAATTCATGAAAGTGAACATTTTCCAATTGTTACATTGCGCTTGGTTGGGGTTTCAGCCCACGGAAGAGAGTTCCTTGGGGCACACGCAATGTTAAAATAATCATGATTCTACACAGGATCAGGTTATTTGGAATCACAATCGGATAGTAGATACTAGATACTATTGAAATTATTTCAAAGCCAATTTTATAAAAACAATTTTTAGAGCAAGGTTTTAAGATTATAAAAATATTTATAGTAGAATTGTAAGATCTGGATCGGGAAAATAATAATTATTGAGAATGGAGACGCAAAAGAGGATACATCCATACTTTGAATCAATCTAAGACTTCAAGGTTCCCTCCCTATCCCATTATCGTGGTTATGAAGGCTATGGGAGGAGGGAAGGACTACAACACCTCGATACATTCGATTGAGGAATGTTTACATGCAAGTTGATAATAGCCCACATTCCCGCAACTATAGTTATGAACAAATCACCCCCTCTTTGTGATTCCATTACTTGTCACTATCACACGAGCGTCGCAATCTGGGGATGATTTGTTCATAACTATTGCATCCTCCTCTCTGTCACCTTAATCATCATATCCAACTAGCTCTATGGTGGTTGTCATCCCTTAAGGTGAACAGAGAGGAGGATGCAATAGTTGTGAACAAATCATCCCCAGATTGCGACGCTCGTGTGATAGTGACAAGTAGTGGGCTTCATGTCGGAGAAATGGAACGCGATTGCTTGAGTCTTTGATTGTATTCATATCAACTAGTATGAAACTTCCATACTTGCTGAGTCTTTGATTGTATATTGTATTCGACACCTCAGGGCTCCTGTTTAACTTGTTCCATAAAGCATCTGTTTATAATGTAACTGAAAGTATGGATTTTTTATGTAATAAAATAGAAACAGAAGATTGCAAAGACATTGATTGCCAAATAAAACCACCATATCAAATGTTATCTGCACAGTATTAACAACCAAGGTTGCAATGACTGTAATGTAAAATCATGAAGTAAAATAGTACCAGTTTCTAAAGCTAGCTAACAAGGCAACCAAAGTTGCTGGCTGAATTATTCTGTGTTTAACCCTGTTAACCCATACCAATCCCCTCTCTCTCTCTCAAAGATGTCACATAGAGTTAAATGTAAGTGTCTAAGCATTCTCCCCTCCTTTAACAAGATAATGTGCAGGTTCAAATTTTGCTGCATATCCAAACTTAGATGTGCTGTACTTCCTATGCACCCCGGTCAGCTTCCCGTTCCCCGCCTTCTGGTGAAATCCCACCATCGATTTCGAGCATTCCCTGAAATCCATCCAATCCAACATTGCATTGCACAAAAATCAGACTCTTTGAACATAAAAATCAAATCAAGAAATGGTTCAGAAAGAGATGCTCACAGAAGCTTTTGTTCAGAGTAATTGCTGTGCCATTCACAAGTCTTGCTCCACTGCCCAATGCCATAGAGTGTGTGCTGAGCAGCATAGATTGCAGAAGCAGCCAAGAAAGATGGAGGATATTTCAGCATCTCATACTCCACAAGGCAAAGCTCAATCAAGAAGAATGACAGGAGCTCAAGCTTCTGGTCACATTGAGCTGCCTTGAGGAACCTTCTCAAGAACACATATGCAGTTGGGACAGACATGTTGAAGTTTAGAGTGTTCAACATCAAGCTTTCCTGTAAAAACAACATCCAAAAGGGTTACAACAGTTTGTTTTCTTGTGTAAAGAAGACGAAGATCGAGAGTTCAATTTGTTTACCATTTCAAGAACTTCTTTTCTTGTGTAAGCTTTGTCTGAAATGAAGATCAGATCATCAACAACTGGGACAGAAACTTCCTCATATTTGCAAGCCAGGAGCATTGCAACCAAACCAACAAGCTGCAACTTCTTTCTCACTACATTGTGCTTCTCCAAGAATCTGTCTATTATGTTAACTGTCAGAAACAATGTCTCTTCCCTCAGTTCAAATTTGTAGTGCACCTGCCAAAGAGGAAGCAAGTATTAGTGGGCAAAATTTGATAGATCCAGAAACCACTCAAAATTGGTCCTTTTCTTTGTACCTCAATTAGCCAGTCCATTAGGATGGCTCTCATCTTCTCATTGATGTCAAATTGTTGGGACATGTAATCTGGAGAAATGCAGCAAGAACCCTGGAAAAAAAGAGAGTAGATTTTACCAACATTAAACGCAATCAAGAAATGCTCCAAGTGAAAAAACTAGGCAAAAATCTTCCATTCCCAATGCCTAAACATGTGTGTTTATAGCAATGCAAGTGTGATAGAGCACCATCATATTCGGTCAAAGAGAATATTAAATGTTCAGAAACATCCAACCAACAAATATTCTACGATATATTAAACAACGACTCCCAATCAGAAATTTCAAATGAGTTCAAAACTGCATCTAGTTTTAGTCAAGATACCTTTATTCAAACTTGTAACAGCTAAACACTTGCATTTAGTAATAATCAATTGACCACCATTACCTCCATTTTTCTGTAATAAGTATATAGATCATCTACATAATCAGCAACAGCCAATGGATTCTTGGCATCACAGCTGTCGATATCTTCGATCGTGTCTTCGAAAATGTCCTCCATTTCGACCTCCTGAAACCGGCATTCAAAGGATTAATCAATCACCAAATCTTAAGAATCAGAACACAAAAAGAGAAAATCCCATGAACAAGTGTGTAATTACACACCATATGATCTCTGTCATTGGAGGCCTGTTCCAGAGCCATTGGAACAGGTTCTTCCACAGCATCTGTTAGAGGGATTTCCTCCCATATACATAATTTTGGCTTCTTGGCATCCTGTTCAATGGGAATACATGCCACCATTAATTAATCAAACAAATCATTTAACTGAATGAATTCCCCTAATTCTGTATGGAGAGAGAATTCATACCTCCAAACAAGATTGTTTTGAGGTTGCAATCTGAGCAGCAAGTTTCCTTCAAACACCGAAAAGAAAGGCATCCCCCATTAGCAAAATTAACAGCAAGAACACATCCTTATTCCTCACAAACAACAATAAATAAAGGTCCATGTAAATCAGCTGACCTTGTGATTGGCCTGTGATTAAATGCGTTCTTCTGGCAACCCACATTTTCTCTGAAACAAAACATTACATCAAAACCCCATTCTTACAACCAAGATTAGCATTAAAAAGAGGTTGAGGAATTACTCTGATAAACCCCTCTTGTTAGTAGCATGTGGAGCTCCATTGTCAACCACATTCTGACTTATCACCCCTAGAGCCCTTCTACTCTGCCTGGTCTCCACTCCAAACTTCCTGCCCGCCGTCATCTCACTCCCACCTTAATCAAAACCCAACACAAATCACAAGCTTAGCCCACCTTAATCAAAAACCCAACAAAAAACGACCTCATCCTTCACAAACAAACAAAAGGGCCCCATAAAAATCCAATCTTTAGCAAGCTTCTCACCTTGTCCAGCAATGTTTGAGGGTCTCATCAGAGCAGGATTGTTCTGGTTGGGGAAAACCATGATGTTTTCTTGATTTAAACGTTAGTCTAAGAATCCAAAAGAAATACTATACGATTGATTTCTCCCCTCAAGAAACTCACCCCAGGACCAAGCTGATTATAAGAACATTCAGAGAGAGGGAGAGATTGGAGTAGGAGGAGGAGGAGAGAATGATGGGTATTTGTCCTGGTGGTGGTGCTTTTCTTTTTTCAAATACAACGGCTAGTGAAAAAATGGCCGTTGGATCCATTGCGTTGAGACGACCTTTACGGCCCGCTGCCCCTAGCCAGCACCGCAACGGTCACCTTTGTGTGTGTTGGTGCTGCATGTGGACACGTTGCTTTCAAATTACTCCTATTAATTCAACATATTTTGTTTCTTTTTTTTGCTTATTATTATATTATTATAAATAAATTATTAGAAAAAGAAAATGATAGAGTAATTGATTGGGGCATGTACTTTTCAGAAGGACACTGAAACATGAAGAAGAAGGAAATTTGGTTAGAAAGGCGCTCTTCCCCACTCACTTAAGGGCTCCCGTGGTCCCTTGACCCACCCTTTGAAAACTATTTTATCAACTCAACTCAACTCATTTTAAATAATAAATAATTATTTCTCTTACATCCACGTCAACAATTTACTATACAACTAAATTCTTCTCTTTCAAAAATTCATCAACAACCAATACAGCCCCAACTTTATCAAAATATTTTTATTCATTTTTACATTCCCACGTACATTTTATTTATATTACAATACTTATTTAATTGATATAATATAATAAAATACTTACAATACATTTTATTTGTGTAGAATTTTTTAATTATGAAAATTCAGGAAAATACAGAAATATAATGAGAACAAAATTATACTTATTATCTACCAATTTTTCAAACATGTAAGTGTAATTAGTGAGGAAATAAATAAAATAAATACAATAAATGAGTAAATGAACAAAACACATGCAATAAGTAAATTCAATATACGAGTAAATGGATAAAACCCATAAAATAAGGGTAGTCATACTTGCAGTATTGTCATTTGTACCCCACGAATATAAAGGGAAAAAATGTCCTTCCAAACTCATTTTTTGTTGAATTGAACTGAATTATAAATAAATTAAACAAAATATAAAAATAATAGACTATAATTATGATGTAGAAAGACTTCAAATTTTGGGTGTGTTTTTTTCCCGTAATTTGATTGTACAGATAGACCAATTTGGAAGATTTAAAAAAAAAAAGAGAGACCAATTTGGAAGATTTTCAAATTTAAAAAAAAAATCAATTTGGAAGGATAGTGCTTGACTTTTGGGTTAATTGCCTTTGTGAAGATTGAATGGGAATGGCCTAAAAGTGACCGCTTATGGCCTTTAATTGGTAAGGATTATCACTGCTATAGAAGTATCATTCATAGTAATGAAAAGAAGTGAATGAAGATCTCATATTTTGACTGGAAATATTTGCATTCAGATGTAGCTGCTTGTAGTAATTGGCAGATTAATAAATGAATAAGATTATTTTATGTTGTTGCAATGTCATTTGTCAACGATTTGTTTCTAAGTTAGTGCAATGAACCGTTTGAAATGTTTTTATTTGATTTTAAAAACTATAATATGTGATTTCTTTCATAAGAAGAAAATATATTGCATTGATTATTACTCTTTTCGTTGTGTTTTCAAAAATAAAATCTCATTTACTGAATAGATATTATTAAATTGAAACCATATAATCTGGCCAGTATTGTCTAAATCTCATTTACTAAACTAAAATTTATAATTTTGTTGCTATTATCAAAATTGAAACTATATAATTTGGCTCGTATTGTCAAAGCCTGGTCCAAAGAGTTTAATCATATTCAATTCCCAAAACCCAACCCAAAAAATATCACTAGATAATAACATTTCTTTTCCAATTTGTTCTGCTTTTCATCAATGGAATGTTCGTCGGTCCAAGATTGGACCGAAATCGATTAAGAACGAAACCAAATTCAATAAAAAATTGAACTAAACTAAAATTTACAATTTTGTGGCTGAAATTATATAAACCTACTTGTATTGTCAAAACCTGGCCCAAAGAGTTTAACCATACCCGATCCCCATGACCCAACCCAAATAACATCGTTAGATCCTAACAATGTTTCTCCTCTAATTAGTTCCACCTCTCATAAGAGAAATGTTCATCAGACCAAGATTGGACCGAAATCCGTTCAAAACATAACCAAAATCAATAAAAATGAGCTAAATCAATATTCTAGACTTTGAAATCGGTATCGTTTAAAAAATATCAATTTGAACTGAACTGGTAGATAAGATTTTGGTTAGTTGTACATGAAATATGAGCAAAAGTTTTTAATTCGTTAAGAATTGTAAAATATTTGAATATTATAAGATGAATTACTGGGAAGATTTTAAATCTCAAAATTTGAATTGATTTTAAATATAATAATAAATAATAATATATTATCTAGAACTAGTACATGCCTTTTCGATCTGGATGGGAAAATTTTAGTTTTTGATCGAACCGAATTGGAAATCAAAAGCATAAAGATGTTTGGATAGAAGGTTGTACCATGATTTTTAAGTCCGGTTTTGAAAGTCGATTTGATTTTAAATCTAATAATAAATTATTATCTAGGACCAGTACACGCCTTTTCGATCTGGATGGGAAAATCTAGTTTTGGATCATAAATAATAAAAGATTATCTAGGACCAATACACGCCTTTCCGATCTGGATGGGAAAATCTAGTTTTGGATCGGACGGAATCAAAAATCAAGAGCGTAAAGATGTTTGGACAGAAGATCGTACCTGCGATTTTAAGTCCGGTCCTGATTTTTAAAGTCCAGTCTGATCCATTTCATTTCACCGATCTGAACCAATTTATGAACAGCTCTAGTAGAGATCACTCAAACAATAAAAGGTTAGATTTACTAACTCCAAGAATTCATTTCAGGGTATTGTTTACCAAAATAAAAATAAAAATCACCTTCGTTGATCTAAGTCATCGGCAACTGTAGATCTAAAGTCCATCAAGCCTCCGGCTGATGCTAGTAGGTTCCGCCATCGGGAGATTTTTCTAGACTGCGTAACGAAATTTCTATTCACATGTCAACGAATATAGCGTTAGTTTTAGGCAAAAGGGGGCGAGGGCTAGATCTATTTAAAAAGGGAGAACTTTTAACTAAACACTGAAAAGGAAAAATTATATAGGGTAAATTAAAAAAATGACCCTATATTTTTTTGAATGTGTCAAAATAACCACGTGTTCTTAGAAATTGAAGATATAACCCTAAGTTTTCAATGAATGGTGCCGTTATACCCAGTGTACTCATGACCAAAATTAATTGGGGAATATCAGGCGTTGAATATCCAGAAAATTATCAAAATACCCCTTCTTAGTTTCCTAAAAAAATGGATAGTTTCACTCTCCTCACCGGCAGATTCTGATAAGAATTCTAGGGTTATATCAACACTTAATTTTGATTTCTAGGGTTAGTCATCACCATTTTTTAAATTTGGGGTTGGATCAGAAATTTTTAAACACTTTTCAAAATCACATCAAACAAAATATAATCATCAATTACCGGAAAACACCCACTTATCTCTTAGAATCAACTCTAATTTGTATTGATACATAAATATCTACACTTATAAAAGAATTGAATAGTCTGAACCTATATTTTTACTAATCTATATGTAAGATGGTTCCTAAGAGAAAATACTATTAATTTGAGCCAAAACAAGCTCCTATTATGAATCAAAGCAAACTACTAATCTGAACCAAAACAATCTCAACATAGAAAGGGTGAGATTGAGTCCAACTCAGAACACTATCGCTACTTCTTCTTCTTCCTCCTCCGCCACCACGAGTCTCGCACAAACCACGTACAACAACCATCACAAAACAGAGAGAATACTGTATCCAAATTCAAACGCAAGAGCAACTACACCATTCATTCGGTAAGTTCAAGGCACCAAAACGAAATTAAGATCGTTAACAGTTCTGACAGAAGGGCTACGACTCAACAGTTCTGTAATTTGAGAGAGTAAAAGTGTTCAGAAAAAAATAAGGGGCCAAATGTGAACGATGAAACGAGTTCAAGAGCCTCTGAATTCGTTCACTCTAAATAATTTAAACAATAATAACTATAAAGTTAAATTAAATTTTATCACATAAAACATAATTTAATTAAATTGAAACGTACTAGTACATTAAAATATAATTTTAAAAAACATGGTTTTAAATTAATACTTATAATAAAAACTAAGGAAATATACAAATATAATCGTATATAATTGAGAAAGTGCATATATAATTTTGAGACAATTTTTAGTGCAAAAATAACTCTAACTAGTTGATGAAAGTGCAAATATAATCCTCTGGTGAGAAATCCGGCGTTGACCAGGTTTTTCCGGCGTTGACCCCAAAATTACAAAAATGCCATTGGGCCAAAATTTGAATTTGGGTGGACAATTATACCCTTACCTACCACCGGACCACCGTCGGATCAGGTGGGGTTATATCAACACATTCCTAAAGTTTATTGGATTATATCAGTACATTTGTAAAAAAAAATGTAGGGTTATATTAGCACATATTATAAATGCAAAACCCATCAACATTAAAAAAAACCTAGGTCAGACAACACAACAAAATAAAAGCTACAAACACATCACCAAATGTCATCCAATCATCAATCTGGACTAAACTCAACAAATAAACAAATTATCATAAAAAATCATTATATTCTATACCATATATACCACATATCTCTATTCATGTGACGAGAAGCAAAAAAAATCACAGTGTCTAATTCAATGTCGCATTAATCTAGTGAATTGAGGGGAATTTTGGATGAAAACACCATTTTTGAAAGGTTCCCGCACCTCCACTTCAACGTCTGTTGCGTCGACCTCACCAAAACTCTTTCTTCGCCACTAGAATCACACTCTGAAACGTCGACAATCGGTAGAAGATGTTGAAATGGCGAGTGCGTGCGGTCGAATTTGATTTTGTACTTATATGACACTTTGTTTTTATAGTATGTGCTGATATAACCCTACATTTCTTACAAATGAGCTGATATAACCCTATAAGTTTTTGAAATGTTATGATATAACACTATCAATTTTCATAATGTGCTGATATAACCCAACCTAGTCCGGCGGTTGTCCGACAACGGTCCGGTGGCGGTCCGACAGTGACGACAATCCGATGATAGTCTGGCGGTGGTCTAGTGGTAGTCCGGCGATAGTCCGACGGTGATCCGGTAATGCTAAGGGCACTAATGTCATTTCCAATTTTTTTTCCAGATGGGCAAAAATATATTTTCATGAAATTCCGGCTAAAAGTTACCAGAAGGGGTTATACTTGCACTTTCACTAATTATTTAGGATTATATTATACTTTTAATTATCATAAAGTTATATTTACATTTATGTGAATTATATATGTTATATATACAATTTTCCCTAAAAACTAACGAATCCTTAGTTTTCTTTTGCTGTTGCTTTCGAAATAGCACAATCAATTTGTGCCCTTTTACTGAGGCGGTAAGATCCGTCATAATAAGTGCAGTACAGTCCAGCTGTTTTCTCTTTACCTGCAAACTTTTTCTTAAATGTAACATAACAGATTCTTCTTTTCTTCCTTTTGCTATTTCTTTGTTTCCGCTCCCCTTACAACTTCAAATGAGAAAATGATGGAAATGGTGTCCACTTTATATGAAATTATAGGTTTTGTTCCCACTTTTATAAATTGTTCTTAAAATGTTTTTGATTTTTAGTTAATTGTTTCATTTTAGTTTCTTTACTTTCTAACAACCGGTTAACACGAGTCAACTTTTTAGTCAACGGTCAATATGGTTCAAATTTTAAATTTGTCATTTTTAGGGAGGGACTAAATATGCAATAACACATAAAGTTAAAACAAAAGGGCAAAATTTTTAACCCTAAATTTTACTGCTGCTCCATCGATATTTGTACGACGGTGGCTGCCGTAGGCTGGTTTTCGGCGGTGAATTTGAATCTTTCTCCGACATTGCCACCGTGGATTTGGATTATTCTCCAATGGTGGCTCATTTTATTCAAGAATACACAACCTCGTCCGTTCTTCAACAGGAAATCTGCCATGACCGATGACCCCTCCTCTCCGGAAGCTATACCTTTCGTCGTCTCCTCTGATTTCGTCCCCTCTAGACCTGCTTTATCCCCGGAACAAGTTCGTTGCCACTTTGAAGCTCTTGGAGCTATTAAGGACAAGTCTCTTCAGTTCATAGACTCTGAGTTCCACACTTGCAGGATAATAGATCGCAACAGAAAATCTAAACGTGGAATTTGTTGAAGGAACTTCTAGCGTAAGTTTACTGAATCCTCATCTTGTAATGTAATATGTACTCGGGTTTTGTGGATGAGTGAAAATGATATTTGTTTGGTGTTGTTCTTGATATTGAATTCTAAAATTTTGATGTATGCGTGTGCGAGATTTTGAGTTTTTGAATCAAGTACCTGAACTTTGTATGTATGTGCGTAGAAAAGTTTGAAACCCATTAATATCTCTATTATTTACAGTACGGTGTATTTTGATTGATTTTACCACTTTTTTTTTTAAAAAAAAATTCTACAAGCCAACAATTGCTTCCAGATTTGGGAGCTTGTGTTAATTACGACCCAATACCATAGTGTGTGGTTCTTGTTTGCTTGGTCATTGTGATAGATGAAGCTACAGAGTATAATACATATGCATATACCATACAAGAGTGTCCTACTTTTGCAAAATTGCTTTGATTAAATAGTAAATTTTCATACTCACTCCGTTCCAGCTTGAATTGCACAGAACTTTTTTCACGCTCATCAAGAAACTTGTCTAATCGTTAATATGTTTTACTACGTATAATAACGGTAAACAAAAAGTTACTTTTGAGAAACTACTTGTTATGATGAATCCAACAATATCACATACGACAATATTATTGTTTATATATCTATTCAAATATGTGGTCAAAGTTGGACGGTGAATAGTGACATAAAGTGAAATGTGCAGTTTGAACCCTTGCGTCTTCTTCTTTGACGACGACAGCCCATCCTCCGTCTCGCCGTCTCCGCCATCCACCGCCTCCTCCCTTGTCGTCGCTACTTCATAATATCCATTGCCTTAGATCTCGCCGGAGAGGCACAACCCAGACATGGTGGAGTGTCTATTGGGCGTTGCTCGACGACGCACATTCGCCCTCATCCGCCACTCAACCCGCCACGGGCACCCTCCCCCTCCACCCTTCACCGCCACGACCACCCAGACCCGGATCCGACTCCATTGATTCAGTCGCTTCTCGCCCCTTCGCAGGATTCCCCTGCACCCGCTCCGGCTGCCGATAACTCTCCCTCTCTCTTGCTCTCGCCGGTGCCATCCCATGGGTCTGATGTCACGAGCGATGTGAGACACATTAATAAGTCTGACGGGAAGGATATTCTCGCCGGAGCCCAAACAAGAGAATGATTTGTTATCGGCAGATGAAGGCGTAGGCCTACCCAAATCTTCAGCGATTCTCAGTTTGTCGATGTTCTCGGGTATTTGATCTTGGGTCATTCTCCCTCGGGTCCTTGGAGTCAGGAGCCGGAAGTGGGGTGGTGAAGTCGGGGCTGGCGAGGTGATGGGGTGGTGAAGTGGGGTGGTAGGGTGGTCGAGTTGGGGCTGCGGTTGCGGCTGCGGTTGCGGTTTTGAGTGCGGGAGAGAGAGGTGGAAAATAATGTGGGCTGAAAATGCGGGTTGAAAGGGATGTGGGAAAAACAATAAAGGAAAATTTAAAAAGAAAAAAAGAAAAGGTGCAAATGACCATTTTATCCTTAAAATTGACTTTTTGACCAAAAGCTAACGGTTTGACCTGACGGAAGGGCAACAATTCACTAGTATTGTAAGTTCAGGGGTCAAAAGTATTGGAAAAAAAATTAGAGGGTAAAAGGTGGACGATAGTAATAGTTCGAGAGCTATAAAAATCATTTGCGAATGAAGAATAATCCCTGGTAAATTGGTAATCATTGATCATGCAAGTTTGCAACCAAAGAATGGGAAACCTTGATTTATTTTGGTATTGTCCTCTGACCTTATCTCAGGCGACGGCAATATTATACTTAACATCGGTATTTGATGCAGCAACTCAATTTCAATATTTATAATTATGTAGCAGAAGTATACAAACTCTATCAAATATTCCAATTCAGAAGACAACTGCAACTTCATATTTGAGCAATGTGATTTAATATAGAGATATCTTCTGTTATTAAATTCATTCAAGTTTTAGCATACAAGTGTTTTAAGTTCAAAATGTGCTATACTTAATACTCCATATGCTCTTGGATGATTTTTTGTGCTGGTTTGGTTAATATTCCTTGCATAATTGCAGATTGGATATCAAGTTTCATGTTCGGCTCTTCTTATAACCACTGAGGATGATGTTCGTATAAGGGAAGAGTTTAATCCCCCCACTCAGTCCTCAACATTTAGTGCAAGTCTGCTTTCATGGTGAGAAAGGTTTTCCAGCATTTAAGATTCAAATTCATTAGCTTCCTATATGTTGTAGGTTAAGAAGACTAAGCCCCTGTCCAGTCAACTTATTTTAGCTCCAATAATTTCAACTCAACTTTTTTTCAACTCATCTCAGCTCCAATCAACTCACCTCAACTTCTCTCAACCCTTCTCAACTCATCTCAATTCATCTCATCTCTAATCAACTCACCTCAGCTCCTCTCATCTTCTCAGCTCCTCTCAACTCTTCTCAACTCAGCTCTTTTCATCTCCAATCAACTCAACTCAACTCTAATAATTTTATATCGTCTACTTCAACTCCATTCAAATCTTTTTAATTTAGAAAGTTCTTTCATTTATTTTGAATGTGAAACTTATACTCCCTCTGTCCCAGGCCATTCTGCAGAAAGAGAAAGTCCCTCTTTTAATTTCATACATGTGAAAAGACATTTCTATATGTGCCTTCAACCTCCAGTCATCTCCCTCTAGATCCACCCCCCTCAACTAGGGTTCCACTGCCTCCTGCCTTCGCCACAAAGCAGTGCAACCCACGTCGCTCTTCATCTGCTACGTCATCATCTGTTCTCTGGCTTGTTCTTTGCGAGGAGGCGAATCTCCAACGCCTCCCGCTTCTGCAACTCGGTCGACGGAGAGTTGAGGTCAGAGATCATCTGAGCAATGAATTTGTTAGAGTAATTGAAGGCGCAAGAGATGAGGAGGTGGCGACTATGCTACGAGTGGTGGGGAACTCGCCAGATATGTCGTTGTAGCAGTCGCTGGAGGAGGAGTGGTCGTCATTGTCTCATTAAACTTTGTTGTCGGGGGAGTAGCCGTCGAAAACAGCGCCACCGGATGGAGTAATATTGTACACCAGCTTCTCGTTGTCGGAAACAGAGGAGTGGCCCAGGTAGGATAACGTGGTGGCGTTGGTGTCGATGGTATATCTGATAATGGAGGGTTTGATGGTGAGGGTGGAAAATCTGATTAATGGATTTGGTAAAAAAAAATATGGGTTTGGGTGTGTAAAATGTTGATTTTAAGGGCAAATTTGTCTTTCAATATGTTAAAATTTTTCTGTAAGTGGAAAATGTGCAGAACTGCCTAGGACAGATAAAAAAAAAGTGTGCAGAATCGGATGGGACGGAGGGAGTAGTAAATGTTTTTCATGTTTGAATGTATGAATTATTATACTTATTGTGATTATGAAAAGCATACATGCAATTATAGATGTTTAATTTAACATATAATTAACATATTATACTATTAATTATTAACAAATTATTAAATACTATGAAATTTTAAAATCTTAATTTTAAAATCATTTAATTAAGTTTCAGTTGAGTGTTAAAATTTTAATTATGAATTTTACTAGGATTGAATACGGTAAAAACTACAAGGTAAATAATAAAAAAAAAGCATATAATTATCATTTTTAGATAAATTATATCTAAATTATTAATCAATGTTTTAAATTATGGAAGTATACAGTACCAAATTTCACTTCGGCGTATTAATTGTATATTTCTCAAAAAGACTGAACTCCGGGCCTATTACTGAATATGTATTTTAAATCAGTTCAATACATATAAATAACATTAAATACATAACTCAAATGAACATTAATATTTGCAGTAGTATAACTCAAATTATGAAATATACATCTTGGGCGCAATAGTACCAATATTGTATTCGTTTACATTCATACTATCAAAGCCGATGGTGCATATTGTAGCAACATGTTGAATTATTATACGCTTGTGGTATGAGTGGTATGATGTATTTGGAGTTGTTTGGTTTTAAAAACTTCGTTCTCCAACCCTAAATTTGTAGTCTCACATTCCTTATTACCTACAAACATTTAATTATAATTATAATATATTTCACAGAAACGTCATATTATTAATAATTGTATTTATTATATTTGTGAATTATTTTCAATTATAAAAAAATATATTTCATTTCACTTCAAATTCGATAACGTTAGGGTTCAAATTCTATAATTACATCATAAAATTTACCTCATATATTAAAATTTTAAATAGATTATTTAATTCACATGCACTATTAATTATATCATAGTTAATTATTAATGTGTAATATAATTTTACCGTTATCTTCTTTTAATTATTTTTGTTCAGTTAAGTTTTATTCAGTTCAAGTTAAATCAGTTCAGTTCAATTTAATTCAGTTCGATTTATTTTAATTCATTTATGCTCTGTTAGACTAAGTCCACTTCAGTTTGCTTCAGTTCAGTTTAGTGTGATTCATTTTCCTTCAGCTTCATTCAGTTGAAATCATTTTGATGCAGTTCGATTCATTTTAATTAAATTTAGTTCAATTTGATTCAATTTAGTTGTCTCAGTTCAGTTCAATTTACCTTCTAAGAGGATTGGTGAAACATCCCAGTTGAAGACAACCCCAACCTAGAAAGGCAAATAAGAATGTCAGTTCCATTTCATCTTTTTGAACTGTTCATTGCGAGCTACTGTAATTGACATGTTTTCATTTTGTTCTCTGCACTTTCTAGGATATTAGAGCTGTGTCTTCTTCGGCTCCAACTTTGGAAATAGATTGCCCAGTTTCCACGTCACTCCTTCCACCGAACACTGAGTTTGAACGACAGCCTACCGTGAACATATTCATGGAATTGGATGACAAAAATTCCACTCTTTCAGGCATGGTTAGGATTGCACAACCTCTTTCACAGAGCAACGACAATGCACAACTAGCTGACCATGCAAAGAAGTTGGAGATGATAAATGATAAGGTTGTAACAAATCCGAACGTTGTTTATGCCGCATTAGCTCCAGGAACAGATCAAACTCTGTTGGCGAGCGAAAAAGAAAAGGAAAGTTTGATCTTAATGTGTAGAATTAGTATTTTGGAGCATTGACTCGTGTTTTGTCATGTGACAGCTTATTTAAAGCTACAAGAATGATCTGTTTTCATGAAAGATGCCTAGATGTGTAAATTTTACATGAAAATTTCTTCATGCTTCATAACGGTTGCAATTAGAATGCTATTCTAATTTTGCTGTATTGAATGTACCTGCTTTTGGGGTCAGAAATTACTATTTTATGCATACCTTTGAGTTATGTTTACATCATCCAACTTGTGAAAATATAACAAATTGTAGCGAAGGGTGCTGGACTTGACCAAGAAAACTGCAGTAGCGAAGGTTTCTTTAGCAAGGCACTAGTGTGTTCGTTAATTGCATAAGAGAGACATTATCGTGTTCATTAATTCCATAATGACGAGACAACGCGAACCTCTTCTCCGCAGCAAGGTTGACGAGATTGAAGGTTCGATTTTGGATTGAAGAACGATGGATGAAGCCTCCTTCAAACCTCAAACAAGTTTTTTTTTTCAGGTTGGTTAGATATTATTGAATAAATCGAACCACTGCCGGAGAAAAATCCAACGCCACAGCGGCGCCGTTGGAGCATGGCCCAAATCCGTCGCCGGAGACATAACCCACGGAACCATCGTCGTGAAATTTTTTGAGTGGAGAAGTGGTAATTGTTTAGAGTTTGTGTTTCCTTGCTTAATGATATTATTTAGAGAGGCCAATATATAGAGAATACATTGTAGAGTTTGAATCTAAGTAGGACTCTAAAACTAATTCTCTAAATGACCTAGTCTAACACACATGACCTGCAATTGTTGTTTCCAGGCAAAATGTTGTATCCTTGCAATCTGTGAACAGCATCTTTGAGCAGCAATTCTTCAGTTTTGGTAGAACAGCACCTTTGAGCTTCTTCAGAACCCTGCATGGCCAGCCAGCTATGAGTAACCTTTCATGTAAGACTCATGCTTGCCCGGAGCTGCTTTATTCCTCCATTTTTCCTGTTCCTGCACAAAGCACTCCATGTTGCTGGTGTAAACCCTCTCTGTCCCTCATCTCTTCCCCATAAATAACCTGTACAGATCTGGACTATCTTCTTGTGTGCTTCCTCGGGCAATTTCATCATTGATGCCCAATACCCTGAAACACATAGGAGTATGCTAGCTGCTGATGAGTTGGAGTTTACCTGCATAGGATAGGTTCTTTGTTGCCCAGCTTTCTATCTTCCCCCTTATCTTCTCAATCAATATTTCACAATCCTGCTTTCCCCATTTAACGGTAGATAACGGCAGCCCCAGGTATCTCGGTGGCAAATTCCCTTGTCTGATTTGCAGTTGCCAGTGCTTTATAGTACAACTGTGAGTGTAAAATGTGATTTTGAAAGTGTATAAATATTTCTGATATGACCCAAATTCTAATACATGTGTTGATATAATCATCAAATTCTTGTTATGTTCTATAATAATAATGGGGCTCACTTTAGGAGGTAAATAGTCTAAAGTTTAACTAAAATAAAAACGTGTATTTTGATCATTTTTGGTTTGGTCAACGTCGGTTTTCAATCGGGGGGTATGTTTACTCCATTCAACGAAAACCTGAGGTTATATTTACATTTTAAAAATCTGGAATTTGTATATGCACTTTTCAAGAAATTAGGGATACTTAGAAGTTTTTCCAATTATAATATAAGACCTTATTAATTGGGTTGATTTCACCATGTATTTTGGGTTGATATTAAGATGGAATGTTGTGTAAATCCTTGGATATTTATATTATTTCAAATGTTGTTGCAGTTTAGAGATTTAGATGTTGAATTGTCAAGTTGCTGCAGCCGCCATTTGTACTTGGACATTGAAGAGGAGAAAAATTATGTAGTATTCAGACTGGAATTATGGCAAGTCAAAATGTAGTTGGAAAAGAATTTGGATTGATTTGAATACTCCTAAATTGTTGGAGAGAGTATTATTTTTATCTCGTTGAATTTTAAATAGATAAGGAACGACATATTTTATTCATTATCTATCTTTTGGGCTGCAGTAATTTTTGGGAGACCAAGTTTTCATTCACGCATACAGTACGCAAGACAGAAACGCACGAACATACGCATGCAGTCTTTCTGCGCAGAACAATATTGGGTTTTGAAGCTTCTCAGTATTTTATTGAGACAATTTTCATCATTTATTTTTATATTTTTTATTGTTAATTCAATTACGTTTTCTAGGTAAATTCATCTTTTCCGGCAAAGATCAAGGAAATACTGGCGTCGATTCTCATGAGATCTAATTAGCTTTTAATTCTTTGATTGCATGCTTGCATCTGTTGTTCTTGATTATAATGTTTATGATTACTTTCATGCTATTGAGTAGTGGCCAATATTTGATAGCATGTTAGTTAATTTAATGTCAATTGAACCAATCATCCGTAATTGTGATTTCAGTTCAATCAGTGGTAGGGAGCAACAGTCTTAATTTAACAATCCTGCGTCAGAGTTTGTTGGTTATGAATTGGGTCTTTCTAATTCTTAATGCTGCTAGCATATTAAATCTATAGAGCGTCTCTTAGGTTATATGTTGGTTAGAGAAATAGTTGGTGAGGCGTCCTCCTGATTATCGACAAGGTAAGGAAAGATTGGTTGTTTGCAACTATAACCAATTTGTTTGCATGCATTTAAAGTCATATTTACATCAAGTATCAAGATAGAAAGTCATTACGGAATTGATCAAAAATAAAATTCTTTCATCATAGTTGAATCTTTTTTGAAAATATGTAACAATTTTCCATTCTCGTTTTAACTCAAATTTTGTTTTTTTCAATGCCCGCATATGGTTGTATTGGTTACAAAGTCGCAGATTAAAGATTAAGGAAAAAGTCTTGCCAATCTCTTGGGAAAGGAACTTGCCTGCAGCAATACTGGTCAGTATGCCCATACCGACCGCAGAATTGAAAATTCAGCTTAGAGCTCGATTTATTTTTGGTGTAAAACGACACACCAATTTGACAATTCCAACTTTCTTGAAGGAACCTATGTGGAAAAAGTAAAAACTTTATTCGTAACTCGAAATTCAAATCCACTCAAATATAATGCTAACCTATATACCCCCATTGTATTTTCCAAGTCCGTAAAAAATATTCATCAATAATCGGACACATTAACATATCCACAATCCTTTCTGATTTCCCATTCATTTCTTTTGTTGATTTAATCTCAACTATTAAAACTTATTTCTTTATATATAAAATATGAAACACTAATTCTATTCCCACCTCATCATCCCTCCCACCCTTCACCACTGTACACTCTCTCCACCTCCACTACTATGCCCCTGAGGACCTCCATCTTTACCCACCCTTGGAGACCTCCACCCTTTTCATCGCTACCCACCATGGCGACAATTGACAATGCCTCATCACCACCGGAACTTAACCCTCCGTCACGAAACATGATTTCGCAAAGAAATTTAAAACCCTCAAATTGAAGATTCCCTTCTGCCGTGGATTGATTACGCTGTGCAGCGAGCTTTACTTGCTCGGAGAACGATCAAGGGCACCATCAATGAAGAAATAAACATCATCAAACCTCAAGTGGACCGCATTCTCACCCCTTCCTCTGCTCATTTCAATCAAACTCCAGTGAGCTGTTATTTTTTTTTTATTCTTATGGATTTTTTTATTACCGGTTTGGGAATTTGTTGAGATTAAGTTAGAAATTGTTTCATTGCAATGTGTTTGTAGTATGTGAAGTACGATTTTGATAAGGGGGTAGTTGAAGAAAATGGCACTACTTATTACAAGGTACTTTAGATTCATATCATGTTCAAGATCTAATTAGGATAGTTTTATCTTTGTATTTTCCTACTTGGTTAATTTATTTGTTTAGGGTTTTATGTTTGGAACATTTGCTCTGTTTTATGCTCTTATGGATTGGCTATTATTTTCTATTTTCTTCATTCACACACTGATCCAATAATTCATAAGACCTTATTAGAATGTGGTGGAGGGTCAAGTGATGCTGAAGCAAGAGTTGTGTCCTCCATTACAATAATTCTCCTCTTCAGGAAGAGAAAAACTCTCGCAGGTTTATATTTTTATTGTTGTGATACTCTCGTGCATGATCCCTTAAAAAATTGAGTTTACTTAGGTATTGAGAAATTAGAAGAAGCCTGGTTCAAATTTGGGATTATTGGTTGCCTAATAGCAGTAATGTGTAAATTAAGTTTTTTTTACGTTGTAATTTTTAGAGTTGTTGTGGGAGAGTAAGCACATGCTAGATCGATCAATTCGAGATATAGAGAGGGAGAGGTAAGGTCTACAAACACAGGAGAAGAAATTCGTTTCCGACATTAAGAATAGTTCTAAGCAAGGCCAAATGGTTTGTTCTCTTTCCTACTTTATTTTTTCCATTCTCTTCTTGTGTAGTCTTCATCGACATTGATTTGTGTGTTTTCCGCTGTAATTGAATATAGCATTTGGCCACCCATCTTGCTTTGTATTTTTCAGCTTTTCCTTTTGCATTCTTTTTGTCTTTGGATATCCACTTCACTCCGCCTTATGCCCTTTTGGAAGTGAAGTCAACTCTCACGTGTTGTTCTTCTTAATAGCACTTATCTCAACATCCATCGCCCTTCTCCAGTTATCTGATTCCTAAGCTTCTAGAAAGTTCATGGGCTCACAATCCGCAAACTAGTATCAAAGAGTAATATTATTTTTGTTCTTTGTCACCTCATAGATGTCATGTAGCTTTCTGAATTGGGGGACTCTTTTAATTGAACATTCTTCTTTTTCAGAGATTACACCTGGAGAAGCTTGTGGTGTAGTTGGCTCCTCTCTTAGTTAATCGATTCTTGCTTCTTTAATACTTTCTTCTTCCAATTATGGAAAGAAGTTGTATTCTCCTTTGTGTAAACTCCAATCCCAATCTCATTCTTCGTTGAATATTATTTTGACTAATAATTGTCTTCCTTTTATCGGGATTGTAAATCTTATGGCCTTTAGAGTTGGCATCATAGCCAATGAAGATGTACTTATCACTCATATAATCCAGCTTGATCCACTTCTCATTCAATACACGGGTTTGAGTTATGCTTCCAAAGACTCTGAGATGGGAAGTGCAAGGCTTTCTTCCACTCCATGCCTCTTGTGGTGTTTTCTCCACACGCTCCTTGTTGGGGGTAGGTTGGATAAGTAGATCGTGCATGCTACAGTTTCTGCCCAAAACTCATTGGGAATTATCTTTCTCTTGAGCATACTCCATGCCATCCCAATAATTGTTCAATTATTCATTTCGCAACTCCATTTTGTGGGATGGATCTTAGCACTGTCCACTGCTGTCGAATTCTATTCTCTTCATAATACTTGTGGAACTCCCTTTACATGAACTCTCCTCTTCGATCGAATCTCACGGTCTTGATTATAGGCCCACTTTATTTCTCCACTAGGGCCTTGAATTTCTTAAAATTCTCAAACACTTCAGATTTCTCTTTCAAAGAATATACCCATGTTTTTCTTGAATAATAATCAATGAATAGGAGGAAATAATTATTCTTACCAAGGGAGATTAGTTTGATGGGACCGTACACATAGTTGCATATGAGTTCTATTAGCTTCTTATCACTCAAGTCACACTCCTTCAGGAATCTCATTTTGAATTTCTTTTAAAGTGGACATCCTTCACACACTTGGTTGGGGCTACTTATGCCTTCTTAGATAGAAGCTTCAATTCTAAAAAATTAAGATACTCATATCAAAGATTCCAAAGCTAGGACGTATCTTTGAAGCACATCTTAAGACATCGTGCCACTCCATTTTGAATATTGAGTAGGAACATTCTATTTCTTGTCATCGGCACCTTGGTTATGAGGTTGCCTCTTTGGTCTTTCAAAGAGAGACTATTATCCTTTAATTAAATGTCATAATGTTTCTCCACGAGTTTCCTAAGACTAAACATATTGGTCTTCATGCTCAGCACATAGTAAACATGCTCACCTCCAATTTGGTGTCATCTCCTAAGGTCACATTGCCCTTCACCTCTTCATTTACCTCAACGAGCAAGCTTCTTTCACCACATATTTGGTTGCTTGCATAAGACTTTAGGTACCACTGGTTATCCTTTCCTCCTTTACCTTCTTTGGAGGCAAACAGTAGAACATCAACTTCTTCAACGTAGTTGGCCTTCGCTTCAACTTTTTTTAGTGCTCTACATTCCGAGGCATAGTGCTCAAACTTCTCACAAGGGAAGTGTTTGATGTGTAACTTGTCATTCCTGGGCTTCGAACTCTCCCTACCACGACCTCCGGGTGGTTTTCTCCTCTGTGGTTGTTATTCGATCTCCAACCTTTACAGTATCCATGTCCACGACTACAATATTGCACTCGACTGCATCGTTCTCTTTGTTGGATCCTACCATCTTCTCCATTGATTGGATGAGCATGTATCTTGAATGTCAGCACCACAATGTCCTCCTCCACAATGAGTCTAGAAGATGCTCTATCATCATGGCCTCCAAGTCTTTTGTTTCTTTATGATGCAACAATGTGCTAGAACTTTGGATCCAAAGTTCTAAAAAATTTCTCAATGGTTCTAACTTATAAATTCTCACCGTTTCTTTTGAGGTTATTAGCAACCGTCAAAACTCTTGAAAAATAATCGGATACTAGTTCACCCTTTCTCATATGCAACGACTCAAACTACCCTCTTAGAGTTTGAAGACGTACCTTCTTAACTTGACCAGCTCCCTTATGCGATACTTGAA
This sequence comes from Rubia tinctorum, assembly GCA_032355605.1. Lineage (NCBI taxonomy): Eukaryota > Viridiplantae > Streptophyta > Magnoliopsida > Gentianales > Rubiaceae > Rubia > Rubia tinctorum. Next base: position 15,748,663 of record JAULKM010000012.1, on the reverse strand, counting down.
ACTTCTCCCATGCTTCCTTGGCTGTATTTACTCTGAAAATCTTATCAAAAGTGTCTTCATCTATCCCTTGATAGATAGACAGAGAGCCTTCTTGTCTCTCTTTCTTGAATCCATCAAACTACTTAGTTGAGTTTGAGAGAGCTCACCGTTATTCTATGGTTTAGTGTGGGCTTTCTCAACTATAATACCATGCATCATGTGCTGCAAGGAGAACAATCATCCTTGGACTCCAATTGTCATAGTTTCTCTTAGTGAGCATTAGGACTTGGAATTGAATAGCATTATTTTCCATTGCAAAAAAAGGGAAAAAATTCCTTTGGGTTAACCCAAAATCAAGTTTAATTTCAACAATTCGTTTGATATATGTTTCTTGAAGTGTATTTTTTACAGTAATGATAAACACAGTGAAAATTTATAGTGAATCACATAGTGATTGGTGTGGCATTAATGAAAAGACTAACACGTCCATGATTAGTTAGTTGCATATTTTAAGGAAAGTGACTAGTAATTTGTTAATTTGTTGAGTTCCACATTATTCACTTTTCTTTACTATGAAAACGTGCAAGAAGAAGATCATATAGATGAAAGGATGAAGGGAATAGTTGAAAAGGAAGCTCACATTGAAAAGGGTACCGGGGAAGTGGAGCCCGAGCTTCCAACGTCGCTAGGGTAAACTTACTTTGACCGGTAGCCCTCCACTAAGAAGATTGAAAAGTTCAACCCTCCACCGCCATTTTTGGGGCCTTTGAGGGCAAAGAATAAGGTGGATGTGGACAATCAGGGAAATTCGAGATGCTACTGACCAAATCCATAATTCTGTTAATTTTTTTTGAAAAATTCATATACTAGGAGGACTAAATCCATTAAGAAATTCAGACAAGTGACAATTGGGGGGGGGGGGTTTCCACTTTGCGTCAAAAGAGTTTACCTAAAAAATGTGGTGACCCTGTCATGTTTTCTATTCTAATATACTTAGGTGGTGAATTAGTTAAAGATGCTATGATATACTTCAGGAATTCAATTAATGTCATACCATTTTCCGTATACAATGATATCTAAACCTTAGAGAATTACAAGAAATTAGGGTAATAATCTAACTAGCCGATTATTCACAAACTAGTCCAAACTAGTCCAAGGGAAATAGTTAAGAATATCTTTGTTAGGGCAGGAAAGTTAGTGTTTTCGGTGGACTACTACATTAATGACATGATGCACGATGGAGGTGCACCCCAAATTATATTGAGGAGTCCATTTCTTAAAATGTCGAGAACAAAAATTGAGGTCCACAATGGAACACTCACCCTAGAAATGATGAGAAAGATAAGATAGGTTTTGCGATCTATAAGTCTAAAAATACATCTACCTCTTCTTATTCTTGCAATAGAAAACACGTGTGTCATGATGATTATTTAGTTGGGATTCATGCATAGCTGGTGAGATGATTGAGCCTAATCATCATATTGAGATATTACATGGTCTTGATTTGCTTGATAAATATGTTTTTGAAAGTTTAGATGAAAATCAAGGATAATTGTTGTGCTTCTATGGTTAAGAACAATAACGTGCAGCAGGTGAGGAGCAAAGAAAGGATTTTAAACCTCTTTTACGTCCTCCTAATTCCAAACCAAAACCAAACTCCTCAACAATGGGAAAAAGTGAGCACATGTGTCTCAAAGCTCTAAAGGGGAATGTAAGATGACAATGTGTGAAGACCTCTCCACAATGATATCATCATGGGTGGAGTCACGGATGGTGACTCCATAGACCCAGGTAGGTTTATTCTATTGGTGAATGAATGTTAGAAATAAGTTGGGAGGATGACAATAAATATATTGTAATTTTAATTTTCATTGATTTTGTATTAGCATTTGTTCCAATGCATGTTTTTGTGTTTATTAGGAAGTGATTTTTGTTGAATTTCATGGGTTAAAGAGTACTATGCAAGGGTTTGTTATTTTTAGTGACTCTAGGATAAAGAATCGGCTAAGAAGAAAAGGAAGTGGGCGAAAAAGACCATACCGGATAGTGCAACACGGTCTATGCCCATTAATATGGGTATAGCACGGACCGTACTTGATGAATTGTGTTCAAGATATTTATAGGGCATAGACCATACCTCAAAAGTGAGCTCAGCAAACTCTAAGTCCAATTAATTTGTGCCACATAGCAGTACCACTATAACTTCTTTGGTTTTTTCTGACCACTGAAACGGATCAGGCTTTATCAAATGTTGCTGTATATTTGTCCTTCCTTTTTGTCTCTTATTCTCACTCTTTCCCTTCACCATAACTACATTAATCCTCTCTTTCTCTCTACATACGAAACCCACCTTACCCAAAAAATTCAAATCACTAACCAAGAACATTCCCATATCACTCTCCCACATGAATCCCATAAGCCCACATCCTTAATCACCAAGATCAAACAACAAATCACACCTAAGCCATACACTTAGACTTTGGGCATTCTTGAAAAATGAGGGATCTTGCATTTCTTTTGAGTCTTTAACTCTCTAGGGTCCAAATCGGGGTTAAAGCATTGAATTTTTAAATTACATTATTTCTGTGGCATAGTTGCGAATGGTAATATTTTTGCGTTTTCAAAAATATGATGGAATTGTGGTTGAATGTGGGTGATTTCGATCTTTCATGTTACCTTAAGTGTGGTGGGAAATTTAGGGGTGGTTTTTGTACTCGTGGCATGACGGCTTAGGTGGTTGTACTAAAAGTGTAATGTTTGCTTCAAGAATCTTTTACTTGCTCTTTGCTTTGAAATATTGTGTTGATTTCAAACTCTCTTGTGTTTGTTATGATAATTGGTCCAAAAGGAATCCGCATTGAGAATGTTAGTTCGTCTTGAGTGGACAAAGGTAGCTCAATCCAAGTTGGGAGAGTCGGGTCTTCCTGAGCTATGGTAATTGCTTCCACTACACCGGATGAGTTCATGGCGCTAAGACACATCACTAAAAGTACGATTTGGAGATGGAAGAACATAACGATACCAAAGAGGACAATATTTGAAACCAAGTTTATTTGTAAGAGAACCTTGGAGCAACTTGGGCTCTTACAATATGTCTAGTATTTGCTGGGGCGGATAGGCTTAGAGGGTTTCCTAGACCTCCACTCCTTAACTTACACAGGATGGGCGTTAATGTTCTTAGCCACATTAGAGCTTAAGAATGATGAAGAAGAGAAGCATCAGTTTCCACTTGTATAACAAAGGGCTTCTCGATGACCTACCAATAGGTGGCGAAGGATTTTAGATGAAAGTATGTGAGAAAAGTCCCAAGAACGTATTGGAAAGGGGCCGCGCTCTCATTGAACTATTCTTGGAGGAGCATTGCAGGGAGAGACCGAACAAAAAAGGGAGGAACACTTCAATCATTCACCTGGTCTTACAACATATTTAATGTCTTTTGGCCATGAACGTCTTTTTCCATGGAGAGAATGCGCAATGTAGCAACAAAGATGTGGAGGTTCTTTAGGCCATGACTCAAGATGGAAACTCTTTCCAGAATCTGGTTGATATTTTCATGGAGGAGTGTTTGTATGCATTAACAAAGAGAGCCAAAAAATAATCCTAATGAGTGAAATTGTAAGCTTGTTCGCTCAACATTTGGGTCACGCCTAATCGGGTAGTGATCGTACCAAAATGCAATATACCCTCAAAATTTTGGAGGAAGCTTATATTGTCACCACATCCATCTTGGAGGACCATTTCATATAGGTATACACTGGTGTGCATGTTTGTCGATTCATGGTTCTTCCTCAACCGAAGAAAATGACCATCACCAACAACACCCCATTGGAGAGTCTTTCCATTGATCACTATACGAGATACGAGAAGGGATTTCTCTTTGCTATGGAAGTTGAAGATGAGACAGAGCAACCTAAAGGAGAATAGCAAAAGGATCACCCTACTCAACTGCAACCAACATAATCCCTTGAATTTTATGAGCAATTCCAACTCTTTCGATAAAAAATCTTAGGATTTGGCAAATACAATCCAAGGAATGAGTCAAGTAATTTGTGGGATGAGCCATACACTAGGAGGATATAGTGAGAAACTTGATACGGTGATTAACGAAGTGAGAAGATGGGGGAAAATAATTGCCTCTCAAAGCAAGAGGCCCACAAAGAGTTCCATTTTATGGACCAACGAGCCAATGTTCAAGAGGAGAGCATGTAGCAATTATTGGAAATGATGCAAGCATCTAATCTTCAAGGCTTCAAAGATATGTATCCCGAAGAGAGGCAACCATGGGGGTAAGAGGAGCAAGAGAGAAGACGTGAATTTGGCAAGAATGAGCATTTTATACAGTTATTTTGGGACTTTTTGGATTCACTTTTTTTATACTTTTGTGCTCTAGATGTGGCATTTTGCCTTGAAATTCTCTAAGATTTGTTAAGAGCAACTTTACACTTTTATTACTCTTCTAGGGGATTTTGTGTGACAAGAAAAATATTGGAAGACTTTGAAGACTTCGAAGAATATCTTTGAAGATTTGAAGACTACATTTTGAAGACAGTGAAGACCTTGAAGACTCGAAGAAGGGAAGATGAGACAACTACAATTAGACCAAGAAAGAAGACAACATTTGAGGGCAGAGTACTCTGACCGTCGCGAGTTGCGACAAATGTGTCGCTACTCACGACAGTACTCTGCATGTCGCGAGTCACAACAGTACTCGGCCCAGATATGCTTTTTGTACTATAAATACTCTCTTATCTTCTTCTTTTTCCAGAACGCTTCTCCCCCAATTTTTATCCAGAAAACCCTAGTTTTCTTCTTCTTCTTTTCTTAGTGTGTAAATTAGTTATGTGTTTTTATTATCTAGGCTAGTGATCTCCTTGGGGGCAATGGATTGAAGCTTCCTTATCAATGTCTAGAGAATCATTTTTATCTATTTAATGCTTTCTCTATTGTGTATTTATTGTGCTTTGAATTTGGTTGTTGAATCCATGAATGGTGTTAGAAGTTTGAGTATATGAATTGCTTGTATGATAATGTGTTAGGTTTTGGAGAAAGTAGCAAACTCTCCTTTCTTTTGATATGAAATTCAAGAGCATGAATTAGAGCTTCTAATATGGTTGATGATTTGATAATTTCAAGATGATTGTGATAATGTCGAATTCTTTATCATGTTTGTTTTGTGTAGCAAATAGGAGAAGTTTAGTAAGGTTGAACGTTCTTGGCTAATCTTTTGTAAATGCATGAATTGGTTCAATGCTTAGACACGGTGTAGTGTTTATAAGTGTTACCAAGCTTGTTGATTCTT
>JAULKM010000012.1:15721134-15733387 GCA_032355605.1 Rubia tinctorum | reverse complement strand
TACACGAAAAACTTCAACCATGAGAGAGCTTTTTAGATATTATCTGAAGCGGACAGGTTGTGCCATCAATGAAGATCCTAGTATCAAAAGTTCCAACACCCAGAAATCTTATTCAGATGCAAGCAGACCTTTCCCACAAACAGTGCAAAAATAAACAATAAATTGAAGGCAAAAATGAATTTTAGCCTTCAGGATCTTTCATGCAACCTAAAAATATTATACGTATCAACTAGGAGATTCATCTGACACAAACAACACCTTATTTTCCTTTCTTAATAGTTTCACCGATCCAAGAAGAAAGAAAGAAGACCTTTCTCGCTCTTAGAGATTAGTTTAGTCCAACCCAACCCCCAACATAAAACAAAAACTGTCAACTTGTAAATACCTTTGTTGAAAGTTGTTCTCTAACAGCAAGCTCTTGATCTAATCTTGCTACAAGACCCTCCACATCTGTAGGAAATATTTCAGGACTAGTAGGAGAGTCATTGGATCGTGGAACTTCAGGCTTTGATGTTGTAAGCTCACTTTTGAGGTATTCCCCAGACATTCTTGTACTATGATATTCAGTTTTGGGCACATGTTCCATTTCATCGTCATTATGAGATTCGACTTCCAACAAGTTGGTTACAAAAGTGTACTGGTCAGTATCAGTTTCATTATTTCTCAACAAAGTCTGATCATGGAGGTTTTTTCCAATCACTCGCACAGACTCAGGCCTGAGGTCGCTAGATTCGGACAGCCCGTCCTCAATAGCTGCTGTCAGAACACTGGTTGCTTCTGGGTTATGTGTTGCATTATCCACACCATTTCCAGGGTAACTTTTCATCCCATGCGTTGGAGTCCCTCTATCAGATGCCTCATAACCAGAACCTTCTCCACTTTCTGGTGTGAATGATAAACCATCAGCTAAAGAACCACCTAAGCAGTTTAACATGTCTTCTGTAGGAACCACAAAACCAGGAGGAGAATTCTCAACCGAAGCAGTCTGATTTGCCACATAGAAAGCTGAAAATAACCACCAAAAAGACAAGCATGTCAAGTGCACAGAAAGGAACACATACTGTACACCAAATTTCTAGAGTACAAAGAGTATATCAGCAAATGCAACTAACAAGTTACACTCACATGACCTTGCAGCTGCCTCAAGCTCGAGAAAGATTCCAACAGTGACGCTCCTTGATATATCAATATCAGATAGCAGTTTTCCTGTCCAATCCCCCAACGAGCACCTACGCTGATATGGAGCCACCCAATTTAAATTCAATGCTGCAAATTGTTCTCGTGAAAGTAACTAAGAATCTATGAGTGGGCATATCCTCACAACACTGGTATACAAATATGTCTTACAGGTTATAAGGTTGAATTTATAAGTATCAATCAAGTGAAACCTTCCCAAACAAAAACCTACTTCTTACAATTATGTACAACAGGGATACACTCCTTGACCTTATAGACTCATGAGATTCAAGATAGGACAAAAGGAGTAAAGGGCTAAGGTAACACTTCTTGATCAACCCTATGACCAGAACTGACCAACTTCCATGTAGGCATACTCCATCGATAATAATTGGATAGAAGTTTTTGAGTATTTAAAAAACAGAAGATTCACAACCCTTGAAAATGCATACGCATGCATAGAATCGATCATCACAAGACTAAATGATCTCTCAGAACCTCAAGCATATAAGCACGCATAATTAATGTATAGAATATTTACTAACCTCTTCAATCAGATCCTTGCTTTTTATCTTCAAAAGCCCTTTAGGTGGAACTGGGGGCAACTTTTTCTTCGGAAATTCCTTTTTAATCTGCAAGATATGAACATCAGATGCATTTAAATGCAAGGCATGTGAACCTAAAAAGAGTAGTGATAGATACATCAGTAAGTTACTGGAATTTGACCAACTGTATATAAAAACACAAGTTTGATGTGAAGCAAGTACGCCAAGAATCAAGATCTAGCAATTAATCCAACTATAGAATAAAGCAAATATATCAAGAAACTAGTTAAACTCACATCAGATAATAGTTTCAGGAAATCACTAAATCGCCGCAGAATCCATCGTGAGCTACTGATCCCCTCGGGCGACTGTATTCCAACTTGAAGCCGGTAGAACTGCCATTTTCATAAGTTAACGCATCAATAACAATACTATATCATCCTTCAAGACCTTCCCTTTCCATTGAAGAGTATGAATGAAAGCATGCTGTTTAATTCCTCAATAAATTACAGCTTCCTTTAGGTTGCTTGGTCTCAGTGTATAACAAAAATAGAAGGAATGGATCATATTAAATTTACAGTCTAATTTTCTAAGAGTAACTGCATTTGAGGAGAATAGAGGTCCGGATCAAGCAAGATATCATATGCCAATGGTTATGCGATAACTGAAGGCGAAGAGGAATCACAGTTGGGGATACTTCAACTGGAACTGAAAATGAAGAAAACAAATTGGATTTACCACAATTGGGTCTAAACCTCTGGCTTTAGGTATGATAGTCCAAGAAGGAATAGTAACACAATAACTCCATCCAGTATGAAAATCGTGCGGCCAAACAGAGTTCCTTCCTTCCTGCAACAGAAAACACACGCATTTTGTATTTATTACACATAGATAGCAAACCATCCTCCAATTAATTGTCAATAGGATCGAAATGCAAACAACATATGTATTTTCAGAACTACTCCCACTATATTCACCCTTTCCAAGAATCATTTTTACCATTAATAACCTTAGTTCTATGATCAAAACTGTTCAAAAAACAAACTTTGAGACTTCTATCAACTACAACTACCAGCTTATCTATTTAAAAAAAGTGATCCCAAGTGAATAATCAGCATGAAAAGGAAAAGCTGAGATGATTTGAAGAATACCCAAATGGCGGGAGGAGGGCTCCAATCCATGCCCAAGGGCAGAGGTGAAGCGCCGTCGTGGCGGTGATGGGTCGGGGTGGATTGTAGCGGGGCATTGTCCGGCAAGAAACCGTTGGTTCGAGCTATGGATTCAATGAGGGCAGGATCCGTGATGCCCAAATCCAACAGACACAGTGAGTAGTCGTGAAATCTCGCATACCGGTTCATTTTCCTCTGCTGATTTCGTGTTTATAAAACAGATATGACTTGTGCTTAAACAGCACTCTCTGCAGGGGAGTCAAAGTTTCAAGAGCAGCAGCTAGATATGTCACTCCCTCACTCGTCCCACTACGGATTGCTTACTCAATCATTGCTCCCTCGAATTTTACTGCATAATAAATTTTTAATATTTCAACTAAAATTTTATAATTTTCTATCAATTTAATTAGTCTCATCTTTTCATAAATTTCCATCTTTCCATAAATCGATCTTTCCCAAAATTTTACATATAATCAAACCTAATAAAAGGGTACTCCCTCAAAGTGTGTGTTTTCCCAATTTCCCCCTTTTGATTTTAACTTGTTGCAAAGGGACACAAATAGGTTTGATTAGAAAAAAACTATCTCGATAGGAAAAAAGTGGCAATCTTAGTGGGTCGGAAGAGGAATATGATCTGAGTTTTTTAAAAGTGTAAATATAACTTTTAACCATCGTACAAGTTTTTATAGTGCAAATATAACTATTTATTGGTGTAAAAGTATAAAACGTCAACTCTTTTACCGTTTTTCAATCAAAAACTGAAAGAAGTGACAAAAATATTATGATAAATTTTGTTGAACCAGTGTCCCTGTACCAACATGACTGCTTTGCACCCAACCCACGTCCCCACCCCCTCCCTTCGGAATTTCACAACTCAATCTTATCCCCTGCCATCACTCGAGTCAGAATTTCACCACCCAAACCAGCTGGGATTTCACTACATGCGACCCAACTTCATAATTTCACCACTCGATTCTAACCCCCGACACTACCGCACTCACTTTGGACGCCTCATCTCACCATCCATCCTGACAACTTCATCGGCCGCTACCCCTACCTTACTCCCTATGTGTCTCACTTGTCATTCTCATGCACCTAACCCTTACCTTGCCTCTCTTGCCACCCCTATCCGTCTTATGACCATCATTAACTCCCAATCACATACCATACCCTTGTAACAGTGAGTTTGACAAATCCAACCACACTTAGTTCCTCCCAACGTCGTAACCATTAACGATGAGTTCAAGTTCGACCAACGTCATTGCGCTCAGTCGTCGCGGCCTCAAACCACACACTCAGATACCATCATCATTGTCTCCTTATCATAGCAGCATGGGGTGGCGTTTGATCACCCAACGATTTTCGATAGGGGGATTGAGGAGAACTCACCGATTTTCGACAGGAATGGGTTGAGTAAGAAATTCGTAGGGTGGGATAAAGTAGTCGATAAGAAGCGGATTTACATCATCTTTTTGCAAATAATACTTACTTCAAACCTCATCCCATCCTATGAATTTCATACTAATTACTATTTTAGCAAAAATATCACATGAATTAATCAAGTTTGTGACATGGTAATTAATAGGATGAAAGAACTCTTTTCCAGAAAGAGCTGATGATCAATTGACACGAGAGACTTGTACATAAATAACACACTCTGCAAAAATGATTTATAAAATTACCATCGAAGGCACAAGAAAGAACAGACTTGCAAACCCAATCCCTATGACCTTGTCAACTTCGTTTTTTGCACCAGTCGTCGAAGTTGTGACATTGCAGTCGGTGAGGCCGATAGAGAGGCCACAATATCCTGGAAGGAACATGGCTTGTGTAACGTTAATGTCAAATGATGTCAAAAACTCTTGATTTTAAGGACGGTACATAGGCACGGAAGCTCCGCGGCTATTATTTCTGTAAGCATATGACAACACGAGGACGGAGGAGCGGTGAAGTTGAGATAGTACGCACAATCGGCCAATTTCATTATGCATGACGGAAGTTCATGTCCCTCCGTTGGTGTGGCAGTACTGGTGATCACGATCACCAACAACACCACCTTTAGAATAAGAACGGACATTGTGGAGAAAGCTATGAAATAAGATAGTGTAACAAAATGCTTGTAGACTCACAGTAAAACTATATTGTTCATAATATACATGAATATAAGTGAATGATTATTAAGGGAAATTACAATGATCGTGTTATGTGAATCGCCCTCTTGGCTCATGTATATGTTCATATTACATCAATAAAAAATGTACTTCTCTTGGAGTAGGCAGATTAATTACAATAATCGTATTATCCAATGCAGTAATGTACTTCTTTCTGGCTCATTATCAAATACATCGCCTTTATTTAATGTTTAAAAACTACAACATTATCAGGTAGAAAATTCTAATAATCAAGGAAGTTATCAAATAGAAATTTCTGTTAATCGAGGCACTAGTAAAAAAAACTTATCTCTATTTTATTTAATTTCATTTTGATTCAATTTAATTTAATTCAATTTATTTTAATTAAAAATTTTAGAAAAAATGCATTTTTAACTCTATGTTTTAGGTGAAAATGCAGAATGCCCTTGTAAAATCTGAAAGTGCAAAATTAACCCTGGAAATTGTTGACCAAATTTCCAACAACCAATTTGGCTAGAAATTAGTAAAATGACTATTATACCCCTGATAAAAATATTCAAAAAACAAAAAATAGAAAAATACCAAATACCCTCCCCTTTTATTAACCTTTCCTTTTTTCTTCCTATTTTTCTTTATTTCTCATTCTTTTCTTTCATCCCCTCTAATTCTCGTCGAACTGGAGGCGACACAGCTAGGGTTCCGGGATTTGGCCCAATTTGGCCAGAGCGACGGACTGACTGGAGTGGCATGGCGGTGGTGCAAATGGCGAGCGTGGCGGTGGTGCGAATGGCAGGCGTGGCTATGGTGAGAACAGTGAGCAAGCGAGGATTCCGGTGAGTAAGCGAGGGTTTTCGAAGGTGGTGGGGGGTTGAGCGGCTAGGTCTCAACGGTGGAGATTGAGCGGTGTGGGAATATGGGTTGGGGTTTTCGAAGGTGGTGGGTTGCTGAGCGGCGATGGATTGGATTGGCGATTGTTCTGGGTATGGGGCGGAGCAGCGACGAAGGCCCAGAGGCTGAGCGAAGGTGGTGGTGGTGGGAGCAGGCGGTGGCGTTCGTCTTCTCCATTCGTGGCTAACGTCCTGTGTGGTGGTGGTGTTGCTACGGGCATAGTAGGATTTTAGGTGGAGCTAGGGTTGATGTGGTGTTACTAGGGTTTCTGTGCGGGGGAGCTAGGTGGCGGAGCTAGGGTGGTGAGAGGCGGTGATGGGCAACGGAACTATTGTGGTGGGAGCATATGGGGTGGTGGGAGGCGGAGCGGAGGTGGTGGTTTAGAGTAAAGCGCGTTTAGAGAATTGGTTGTAGGCTACCCATGCCTCTTCAGTTTCCCTCTGGATAAGGAGACTTGATAGATTCATGTCTAGGGAATTGGAATGCGGTTTAGTGATTGTTTCATCGGAGCGACACAAGGAGATACTAGAGGGTTTGTTGTTGCTGTTTGTTTGGCCCGGGTGAGAGGTTGTACTTTTGGATACGATAACGTTGGAAATGGCTGAGGTAGAGACTGGGGAAATGAGCGCAGCAGGAGACCTGGTGATGAAGAAAAAGGAGGTGTCATGGGTATTTTTGTCATTTAATTTTTTTATACTAACAATAGGGGTATTTTCATCTTTTCATTAATGGTCAATGTCTGAACATGTTCGGTCAATACCGGAATAGTGCAATTTGGGTGTAATTGCACTATTTTACAAACATTTAGGGTTAGTTTTGCACTTTCAAAGTTTACAAGGTCATTCATTCACTTTCTTCTTATAGGTCATTTTTGCACTTTTCCCAAAAAATTATTTGATAAACTTTAACTTAACTGGATCATATAATTACTATTTTAACACATTTATTTTAGTTCACAGTTCAGTCCAGTTCATTTCAATTTTAGTAATTTTAGTAAAAATCAGCTCTAGAGAATGTCAAAAATTCTAAACAAAAAGTCTTGTTCTAAACCATCTAATTGTTAGGCAAGATCATTTTATAATTAATACATCTAATGACATGGTTTGATATTTATTTATATTTATAGTAATGAGGTTCCCATAATTTTAAATTTTCTTTAAAATAAATTTTTAGATGTGAAATAATTATAATTTAACTTTAAAATTATGAAAATGAGGTTTTTCATGATCGGTCTAATCATTAGGAAGTTTAAAAGGAGACTTTCTCAATCCAAAGATATAGAGAAAAAAGTACAATGTTACATGAAATACTGAAGGAAAACGGTATGATAGTTACTTTGGAGTAAAAAGGTGAAATCATCACTCTCACATCCTCATTATTTTAGTTAGTATCACTTGCTGATGAGAAAGTAAATCACGTTGTCCAAAAATCAACTACCCGGTGATCATATTATGGTGGCTGTCATGCATCAAACTCATGATTACTGTAATATTTAGCCAAACACTTAGCCATTTAATCGATTACGTGGGTGCGGTATAGTAGCTGCTTGCAGTGACAAAACTCAATGCTTTCACTGCACAAATACTTCCTCTAATTACTGATAGAGAAAGAAAGAATAATGCTTCCTTTGGTCCACTTCTAATGACCCCCTTTTTATAATATTTTTTCAAGGCATATTTAATTATCGATAAGTTTAATTGCATATGATAACAAACTGTTTACTTTTACTTTTTCATAAGTTAATCTCACATGATATATGTTATTTTATATAACAAAGGTTATGATAGTCTAACATGCCATGAAAAAAATAGTAGTCAAAGGGGACCATTATTAGTGGACTGGAATGAGTATGAGATCGTCATACCATAACTTATAGTGAGACAATTGACTAAGTGAAGTTTTAATAATCACATAAAGTGCCATGTACTATTCATCATACTTACCATAAGACTGGGTGAGATCGCCTCACTCAAGTTTTTGTATAAACTTGTATTATTAATAAAGGCAATATTATTTTTTTAACAACGTTTAATATTGCGGAAATTGAATGAAAAATTGTAATTTATATCAACGTCTTATTTTATATTGCTTAAATGTTAGACATGGTTATGAAAGTTTTTAGTGAGATAATTTTTGATAAAGTGAAGAAAATCTAGGGACCGAACATGCAATTATTGAAAATTATTAAATTAAAAATTCCAATTTCTTCTCCTTCCTATTCAACCACCGCTTTGTCTCTCGCTTCCTCTCTCTCTCTCTCTCTCTCTCTCTCTCTATTTTTAACACGATCTCCCTCAAGATATCATTGGTCCTCCTCGATTATCCCCTTCTGTGGTAAGTGTGGTTTAGGTTTGTTTTATTGGATTTATCATTTTTTAGTCCTAATTGTTTGTTTTTCTCAATTTAAGAAATACGTCCATTTCGATAATATTTATGGTTTTTGTGTTGACAAATCTAATTTCCAAAGTCTCCTAGTGTCTTTTTGTTATTGTTGAAGATGAACAAGAGTTTATTTTCACGTATTCTGTAGTTCTTATGTATTTTTCAGTTGTGTATGATGTTATATTGTAGTTAGTAATGTTTCGTACATTTTAGTTGATTTTTTTGTTTATATGAATTTAGTTGATACTATGATATTTTGGTTGATGTTTCCAAGTAGTTTGCTAAAAATTTGACTTTTAATTGTTAAATAGAGTTTTGGAGGTTTAATAATAGTCAATTTTGTTGTATAATATACTTATGCAATCGATGATGTTTTATACATTTTAGTTGATATTTGTTTGTCTACTATTATTTTTATGTTTATGAATTTTATGCGTACATAGGATTTTTGTTGATCCGGTTGGTGTTGTCTAATTATTTGTTGAGTTTTACCATTTTTGAACTTTTATTGTAGAGTATAGATGAGACAAATTGTGTTGTTTACTTCCTTCAGTTTTGGGAGGGTTTGATGCTTTCAATGTTTATGTTTATGTTTAGTTTTTTCTTCTTCTTTTGTTGTTGATATTGCAGTTTCAGAAAAGAACCACCTAAAAATGATGATGTTTCAAATTATCATCATTCGATTTTCTATGGCCGACTCAAATTGATGTTACTGGGTAGGCCGTGAAATTTTTGGATGGATGAAGTTCAAAAGATGGAAAAGGTCAAGAATAGAATGACGAACTTGTTTGACATTAGTGCTTTTTGGAGTTTTGTAGTGTTTGTTATGATTTAGATGGATTGAATATTTTCTACCATGTGTATGGGCATGGTTTAGTGGTAAGTCACTCACTATAACTGAGAGGTCCAGGGTTCAAAATACACCCCATCAAGAATTGTGAATATTAGAACAATTTCTTGATGAGGTGGTCCCCGCTGTGGTTTCCCAACCTGCAGGTTGTCGATGATGGTGAGATCATGATGGTTCTGGTTTCGCTAGCAGCGGCTCGTTGGTGGTCCAACGTTTGAGTGTTCTTAGGAGGGCGTCCCTAGCTATCAAATGGATGGAGTTTCATGCTCCACTGAGTTTCAACAGATTCAATGGTGGTGTTTCCTAATTAGGTTCTAAATTAGGATGTTAATATGTAATTTGATTGCTTGTATGTAACATTTCAAAAAAAGGAATATTTTCTACCATTATGGTTTGGTATTAAATTACATTTTGTTGTTATTTTGTTACTTGATGATTGCATGAAATTTGTTGAGTTTTCAATGATATATTTGTCAGATCCTTTTGTAAAATAAAGGGTGTTAAAAATTTTCATTTTCAAAATAAAAGTTATGCGGCTTTTCTGTTTTTCGTTGATGTTTTATGTGTTTTGAGATGAGATTTACATGGATTATGTTGAGACTCTTTCTTCGTCCGTGGAGGAATTGGAGGAGGAAGAAAAAAGAATGTGCAATTTGTTTGTAAATTGTTTTCCTTCAAAGAGATCCCTTGATACAAATATCATGGATGACTCCATAAATGATGATATACCAAGGTTTGATAAAACATTCAAAGTTAATGTTTGAGATCCTCTAAGTAATTTGATAAGTCCTATGAGTGTGGAAAAAACTTAGAAATGCGACCTTGAATGCAATTATTAAAAACATTCATGATGAAAATTCGAAGAAAACAAGGGAGATATGTTGGATCAATGTCACTCTTATTTCCAAGGAATAAAGTCATGAAGATGAAGACAAATGAAGCGTCTTAAAGAATCAGTTGGACCTTTTTTAGTGGGCTGGTTCAACAACGATTTACTGCTTTCTTAAATTAGTTTTATTTGAATCTCGACCATGTTGCTAAGAAGAGATGAATTTTGTCCATGCTATATTTAAGTCTTAGAAGATCAATTGAAATATGATTATATTTGGTAAGATAAGATTTGATCAGATTTGGAAAGATTATATAAGATTTGATAGGTTTAAATAAGGTAGCATTCAGCTAGGAGGATCTTCAAGGTGGTTCGATCATATGTCTAATCCTAAGTTGAATAAAGAAGGTGTTTCAATCCACCGTTTAACGAGTGCTTCTAAATATGCCACAAATATGACTTTTGTAAAGAGATTCATATCATCCCTACAATATTTTAAAAAATTAAATTAACCCAAAAATAAAAAATTATTATAAAAAAATCTCAAAACCTGAAGAAAGAAGAATGAGAGAGTGTTCATTATTTTTATAGAATTTTTTTACAGAGAGTTCATGTAGTTTTGTGAATATTTTAAAAATAACCTCAAATAAAATAATTACAAAAAGTGTCCCATATTTATTCACCAATTGTGCTTCGATACCATGAAAGAGTTATAATTCACCATATTTGGTGTGTCTATCATATATGCAATATATAGAGTACAAAAGATATGAATACAACAAAATTAGAATGATCTATATATGTACAAATCAATCAAAAATTATTATAGGATCAATACTCTACTCTATCAATGGGTAAGGAAGAAAAATAAAATGAACAAATTAGTCAATCCAAAATGACAATATACAGCTTAAAAAGAAGAAAAAGAAGACCGATATACGATTTCATATGCAAAACACACAATGGAAATAATGAAGAATTCCTTGGGCATAACATACATTACCCCGCTGTCAATTCGATTATCGGGTCAGTTTCGGGTTTGGATCAAACATGTTCGAATTGAAATGGGTCAAATTCTATTTGTCGGGTCAGATCGGGTTGAAACGGGTCAAATTCTGTTGATCAGGTCGGGTTGAAACGGGTCGAATTCTGTTGATCAGTTCGGGTTGAAACGAGTCGAAGTCTGTTATCAGGTCGGGTCAGGTCAAGTTGAAAAGTGTCAAAACTTGTTTGTCAGGTCGAGTCGGGGCAATACGTGTTTGCGTTGAAAATTGCCGAAATCTGTTTGTTGGGTCGGATCGGGTAAACGTCAAGTCAAGTTCTGACAAGTCTGTAATGTTTCTCGAGTGAGGTCGGGTTGGGTTACACTACTAGAAAACATGTACATAGATAACGGTATGTCAGTGTTGGGCAGGGGTGGAGCTAGAAATTTTTATTTGGTGGATTACAATTTAATTTGGTGTCTCTATCTCCGAAAATAATGTTAGAATTTTGAGAAATTTTAGAATTTAGGGGTTTGTGTTATAATTATTAGGTCTGAATCGAGTTTCAGGTTCAGTCGGATTTGCGTTTGGGCCCAAATTATCATGCCAGAATCGAGTTTTGGGTTGAGTTCGGTCGAGTCGAGTTTAAATTTGGGTCCGGATTATCAGGTTAGAATTGGGTTTCGAATTGAGTTCGGATTGAGTCGGTTTTGGATTTGGATTTGGATCTAAATTTTTACATGTCAAGATTATGTTCGGATTGAGTTCGGTCAAATCAGTCCAGATTGAGTCAAATATTCAAATGAGAGATTGATGGCTCTAAGTGTAAGACGACTTGGGGTAATGTTCTTGAGCTGAAATAAACAACTTGTGAAGTTGTGAGTCCCTAAATTGCAGTGTCCCTCACGTCAGGTGGAAGTATAAGAAACTGATGCCTTCGGTACCAAAAGTATGGGAAAATGATACTTCGTTGACTTTGGAATTAAAGTAAACCTCCAATTGCGAACTTGTGTTAAATTGTTTACCAACATCGAAGCCCAAAAATTGCATCCATGGCTGATGATAAATGTCGCATCCGAAAACAAAAACAAAAACAAAAGAAAAACTCACTCTGACGACAATATTTTGTCAAAAGGAAGCTTCTTACTCTGTACCAATTCAAACACTTTCACTTTCAACAGTTGACTAAAAAATATTTGATCTTTAATATATTTTATTAAGCATAATTAAAACTTGTAAAAAGTTGATATTCTGAAAATATATGTTATAACGAATCTAACAAGGTATCACTCAATAATA
>JAULKM010000012.1:15669363-15701980 GCA_032355605.1 Rubia tinctorum | reverse complement strand
CCATGGTGATGATGTAAGCATCCAGTATTCTGGTACTCCAGCTCTTAAAGGAGATTTTGTCAGGTAGAGTTTAATGAGTTTATTTTGGCTATTTGCTCTGGACGTGGGCAATTCACTGTCGTGCTTTGATCAAATGATTGATGGCTATTTGCTTCCTTTTCTTGCACCTGTTTCTTGAATGAGAACTTGTGATGTGGATCTCATTTTGGAAAAGGATTTTGCATCTCCTGCAACTTGTGAATTGTTGTAATCTACAGTCATTTTTAGAAGGATTATTGAAAAGAGAAACTCGAGGCAATTGGCTTTTTTGTGTAATTATTCTATTGTCTTGTTGATTTTTTAGATGTGGTCAGCGCACCATGCAAGGAATTCTCAAAGATGGGTATCATGCTCTTATGCGCTATTACTTAAACAACTTTTGTGATGGTACAAAACAGGTCTGTATATTTCATCTCCATGCATAGCTACTGTCTTTGTTACGATTATGTGTAGACAGTCATTCTGGTTCTATATTAATAATCGCGAAATTCTGTTTATGAACACGTTCCTGGAATATGGTTTCTGAGTTCTTGGAGAAGAACGAAAATAGCATGCTTAGCAATTTTCAGTTCTGTCATCTGACGAGTATGAACTAAATGTCAGTGTAATCTGTATGGTGCATCTTACGATAACTTGTTATATTTTTCTTCCCTAATTACACGTTTGGCTAACATACTGTGCTCAATTTCTTGTTCTCGTGTTTTTGAAGGATGCAATTGATCTTGTACAAGGACATTTCATTGTTTCCGTCTCTCGAGATATAAACTCTGCCGCTCAGAAGGGGGGAATCGAAGCTATTGCAGTGAGTAGAGTCTCATATTTATATTTCTTCGTTTTGTCTCTATCCCCACACCCGTGCTCTCCTAACTTCATGGTTGCCAATGGCTGTACTGTACAATAATCATCATTTTTGTTTATGCAGTCATTCCCAGTGGCATTTTTGGTGATCCTTTCTGGTTTGTTTTTCACTATTTTGTCTCTTCGACGAGGTGAGTGTATTCTAGTACAAGTATATTGCTCAATATGCATTTCACAGCTCTAAAGTTTCTTGCTCTATTCACAGTTCGAAACGATATCTGGCAATTGCTGTTCTCTATCCTGTGGGCAAGCCTAAGTATGGGAATCGCTGCATTCGTGTGGGCATATGGTCGAGTCTTCTGCAATCGCCCACGTTTGGACCAACCTCGACGATGATTCTTGCAGATATTTTTGTTTAAGGTTGTATTCTTTATACACAAACTTTCTGCTTGTAAAATCTCTGACCTCGAGCCACATTATTACAATACATGGAGCATGCTGTTCATTAGCATTGATCTGTAAAAAAGCTCAACATTCTGAACATTGCATCAAACTATATGACAGTTTCAAGCTTTATTTACTACTATCATCATTCAGACAAGATTAGTACTGCTTCTTTCTCTTCTCAAACGTTGGATATGCCCTCTGGAACTTGAGTATAGCCCAGACCAAGTGCATCAGACCGACCTCCGGCCACAGCGCTTTCGGGGAATATAGCAGCCCATTCCAGGTCTGCCAGAGCAGGAAATTGCTCAGCCTAGTCTCACCAGAAGACCTCAACAGGATATCAACATCAGGAGCCACTCCCATGTACATGTTTGCCTCGATGTCGGAAACCCGTATAACTGGCTGCAACACTCCACTCTTCAATCCACCTTCCTTTTCATCGCCATTTGGCTCCTTTTCTTCGACTATCTCACGTATCTTCCCGTTCGCGGCGTGAACCTGCTCACAGGACTCCTGAGCAGCATGAACAATCTCATCAGTCGAAGTATACGCCACACAGATCAACAAAATGCTCCTGTTGTTCTTCGCAGTGGCCCTCATCGCCTTCTCAGCAGCAGTCCTGACAGTATCGTTCAACAGGTTCAGGTTCCCGATGAAATACACCCTCACGCCATACTTCTCCACGATGCTTTCTTCCTTGAGCATGCCCTCGATTTTCTCCAGCATCAGATCCATCACAGACTTCACCTCGTGAGGCTTCCTCTTGAAGTTGTCGATGCTGAACGCGTAGAGGCTGATGTACCTGATCCCCATCTCGTAGCAGTACTTCATCAGGGACATAAGGGACAGGAATCCAGCCCTGTGTCCCATCCCTTCCCCGAGCTTGTACTTCCTCGCGTACCTTCTGTTTCCATCCAGGATGAACGCGATATGCCTTGGGATCGGGCCAACAGACAGGATATCGAACAGAAATCTCCTCATGTAGCCTATTGATACCCCGCATAGCTTCCCAACAAGACCGTACCCTTGGTTCTCCATATCGCGATGATTGCTGCAAACAGATTTGAAGCTAACTTGAGTTGGAAAGTACAAACATATTCAAGAACTGAAAAGAAGAGGCTAAACTTAAAGCGGAAAGAAACTAACAACAAACAAACATTTTAAGTGTAAGTACTATGTTTGCACCTAACTCAGCTTCCATACATTAACATGCATTAATTCAAGAACCAAATTTATGTACTTCTTGTAACAGTTTTATATTAATGAGAAAGAAAACACATGTTTTTTCAAAGCAAAATAAATAAATTATGTGCTTCTTTGTTAGAGCATACGATGTAATACTCATTCCAATGGAACAATATAATTACACTTGGATGATAGTGGTAAAAACTTTCTTAGATATCGATGTGAGTTGCGTTAGGTATGCTTTCCTTAAAGAGTAATTCCCCTATTATAGTCTTGGATTACACGAATTCCCTTCAAGGATAAAACAATCAGAATCCCTCCTGTTCTAGACTTGAATCAGGAGAATACTTTTGGTTGCTGCGTATGTCTAGAAAATCTCATCTTTTCCCTGGTCATGTTTTTGTTTTCTGTGTTTGTGTGTACATTTTCCTCTCTTGTACGCATATATATAGAGAAAATTTCATGAAATGATACAACTTTTCATCATTCTACGAAAAGTCACGTAGTTAAAATTACGAAACAATACATCTTTATCGTTCTTAATTCATCCCCATCCTTTCAATCAAGGATTTAGACACTACGCGCCATCACCATCAGAATTATAACAAATTCTGAAATGATATATCATTTCACACTCTAGAACAAGTTACGTTAGCCATCACCAACACATGCGATTAATCCTTATCATATCAACTGTAAAACTAGTAGTTTATACAAGTGTGCACTCCACACCACCGGACTTGTTTTAACGTTCCGAGTTCACAACTACTCGAATCCAATTATACTTAAATAGTTTGTATTTCAAAAAAACACCAACATTCTTCATTTCATGTATCATGCAAAATGTGAAAATAATTTCTCCGGTCTACCACGAGAAATTAAAGATCGCTGATCAGTACAAACTAACAAAAACACCAGGGATTGCAAGAAAACCGCCCAAAGAAAATCAAGAAAGATCGTTCTTAATTGTACTGTACTCACATAATCATGATGAAATGGATCTTCTGATCACTGCGATGTGCGAAAAGGTTGAATCTGTTCTTCACCTATTCCAAAGAGCACAAGAAATAGGTGATTAAGAAGGACAGAGAGACTGATATGAATGGCTAAAGTTGTTGGATGCAAATTAGACAACGTGCGGATTCGAAGCTGAAACTACGAGGTGGTTAGAAATCACAGGTTTTGTGTGTTAAAGAGCAGATGCTGATCGAGTCAGATATAAATCCCATGCAGCCGGAATGGTCCCAAAACATGGGCTCTTCTGGAAAAAGAAAATCATGAATTTTTTTCCTGATATTTTAATTTTATGTGAACTGTATTGATTGATGTTATCTTCCTCTAATTTTTTACATGGAGGGCTTGTTTTCTTTGATGATAAGAGGGATCTATATTTGTTATATTTTCGAGTCGAGTAGGAATGCATGCTAGTACTAATTGAATACTATTTTTTTTTTGAATTTTGACATTACTAGTTTAATAATGTAAAAAATGTTATTATCATATAAATATTAGGGATTTTCAGATGAAATTTTATTATATTTATTGAAATACACGTGTATATATAATTAAATTGTCAATTATGTACAATACTTAATTATATATAATTGAACTTATTAATTATCAAAATATTTGAAACCATCATGAAAAATCAAGATGTTCAACTTGTAATAAAACAAATGTATGATCTTGACATTTGCTGGATTTTTTGAAAACTCATTTTGTTTCATTGCTTTTTTTAATGTTGTTACTAGCATAACTCTCTAATTCAACAGGCGAAGCACAATTTTGATTGAGATGTTTGATCAAAAAAGTTTAATTGAGATGAATTGAAAAACGTATCATTAATAGGTTTGTACCCTACTTTCTCTATTTGTGGCACACTTACTTTATTGAGATTTTTTTTAAATGACACACTTTACATTTTTGGCAACATTCATTAACTCATTTTCTTCATCTAAATCCAAGAGTCTAAACCTAGTGTGTCACTCTTAGTGAAACGGAAGGAGTATATAATTTAGGGTAAAATGCATTTAGACCCCTAGTTTTTTGTTTAGTGCACATATACCCTCAGTTTTTCAAAAGTGCACATATACCCCTCTTAGTTTTTTAAAAGTGTCTCCCAAAATTTTGAAAGTGCACACATACCCCTATAGGCGGAGATTAGCGTTTGAAAAAGTGAGGAATTTATGTGCACAAACAAGAAACCGAGGATATATATATGTACTTTTAAAAAACTAAGGGGTATGTGTGCACTAAACAAGGAATTGTGGGGGTATGAATGCACTTTATTCTATAATTTACTGTCTTTTACAAATGATTTAATTATTTGTTATATATGTTAAGGTGCTTGTGCTACTCTCTCATACTATATTTTTAATATAGTAGTATTTTTTCAAAGTCTTGTTGTAGACTTATTAATCGTTAGATAGGATTATTTTACAATTTATGTAATTTAATGGGCGATTTATTGTTTGCTTTTATTTATTAGAATGTGATTCTTATAATTTTGAAAAACTTTTAAAATGTGTTGAAATGTATAAATAATTATAACTTGATTCTAAACATTGTTGAAAAAAGACTTTTTATGTTTGATCTAAATGTTGATAGGTATAGTAGAAAACTTTCTCAACACTTTTTCATGCGGGTGAGAAATATTAAATAAGATGGGAGCCTTTTTTCACGAGAATGAGAAAATGTTTTTTGTGGCAATGAAGATTTCCCAAATTCCATCTGTATATAATACAAAGAGAATATAGGAGGTTGAAATTGCTTTGCAAAAGATAAGTATTATCAGTTTATGAATCACTGAATCATGACCTAACCAAGAAATATCATGACAAATGGCGTCCATTACTTACCATCACCATTATAATTCAAGACTTTCTGTTTTAAAATAAAATAAATTCATAAAATAAAAGACCTTTTTGGTTTCTGAAAAAGATATGGTAAAATTCATTCTAACAAGGAGAGGGATATATTGCCTCTGTTTGACAGTGTTTATAAGATATTTTGCTTATAAACAAATCACTTTTTATTTTGAAAGCATAACCTACTTTTTTGGGTGAAAAAGTTACTCTTTCCCTACTTTCAAAATAAGTCAGTTTTGCTTACACGCATTGCTCTACCAAACACACTCATTATGGTGTGTTTGGCAGATTATAAGTATTTATTTTAAAAAATAAACTAACTTTGTTTATAAGTATAACACCTTAAATTGAACGTGATTCTCCAGTCTAGTACTTCCTCTGTACCAATCAAAAGTTTCTATTTTCTATTTCCGTATGTCCCAACCAAAGATTCATATTTTTGATAATTTTCTTATTTTGGTTGAAATTTGTGGCGGAAATTTCAATTCCCCACCTTCGGCTGAAATTCAACCACATCAACATGTATAATTTATAAATGCCGGTGCAAAAAGGTGATATAAACCTTTAGTTGGGAGTCCTGGGATGGAGGTAGTATCTTTTAGTCAAAGCTGATAACTTTAACACCAATATTTGATACTCCCTCCAATTTTATAACAACAGCTCCATTTGATTGCAAAAAATTTCAAACGTATTTGACTATCAATAACTTTAATTGCATATAATAGTGGATATCATGTGAGATATCTTTGGAATCTCCACAATGTTTAGTTTCTAAAAAGTAAATTTTATAGTCCGTTATTATATGAAATTAAAGTTACCGGTGGTCAAACATACCTTGAAAAAATTTCAAAAAGAGGGAGGTCATTGTTAAGAGACCAGAGAGAGTAAATTTTTTTATTTATTTTTCCACTCTTCTATTTTTATAACACAAAGTCTTGTTTTAAACTTCGAACCATTGACAAATTATTTTATAATTAATGTAGTTAATAAGGTGTTTGATTCTTGTTTTTATTTATTGCAACAATATTTCTATAATATTAAGAGAAAATCTACTGTTAGACCGGCTAACTGTTAGACCAATCATGAAAACTTCGTTTCAATGACTTTTAGGGTTAAATTATAATTATTTATACATCGTGATACATTTTAACAGTTTTTTTAAAGATATGGGAAACTCGTTGCAATAATTGAAAACAAACATCAAATTACCACATAGTTACATGAATTATAATATGATCCCGTTTAATGGTTAGTCGGTCTAACACAAGATTTTGTATAATTTTAAATACCCTATAAAATACCTTAAAATATAAATAATCATAATTTGAATGTAAAACTTATCGAAATGATATTTTTTATAATTGGTCTAACCGTTAAACAATGTAACAAAAATATTTTTAGTAACATATATTGTTCGTAGTCACAAAGTAAATCAAAAAAATTTCATTGGAGATCGTGATTTTTTTTACAAGTTAATAAAGAAAGACAAAGATAATACTTTTTCATTTTTTAAAAGTGTCATTCTTTTTTAATTCGAACAATCTTGTAAAAGTGTTACATTTTACTTTTTTGGTAAGATTTTTCAATTTCACTCACTTATTCTACATTTTCAATTTTGGCAAAATTTTGGGAAAGCTATTTTTCCATAGGCATATATGGAAAAAATAGGGTTGAATTATAATTATAAAAAGGTAAAACG
The DNA here is from genome assembly GCA_032355605.1 of Rubia tinctorum. Lineage (NCBI taxonomy): Eukaryota > Viridiplantae > Streptophyta > Magnoliopsida > Gentianales > Rubiaceae > Rubia > Rubia tinctorum. Next base: position 15,694,945 of record JAULKM010000012.1, on the reverse strand, counting down.
TTTAGTTGTAATATTAAAATTTTATTATACAACGTCCAATAGTTATAAGTTTATGACCCGATTAATGCAATCCAAAAATTTTATCTTGATTTCTTCTAATTTGCAATTATACTTTGGTCTTTGCATAACTTATGTAAAGACCGTTTTTCAAAAGACACACTCTTCAATTTTTAGTTCAATTTTATCCACTTATTATACTCACATAAATTCAAGTGCGTAGTGTCATTTTAAAGAGTGACACTCTTATAGTAAATCAAAAGAAATATATGGCGTAGATTGTTTTAATCTTTATGCCACTTTGTATTTAACCGTATGAACCGGATTACATACTAAAATCTTTTTCTTTTATAAAATATTGGGCTGATTCTCATTAACATTGATAGAGCGTGTTACAACTTGTTGCAGATCGGGTTAGTATGTGAGCCTCGTTCACAACCTCTCTACCTACCTTAATAACTCGTATTTTAGAGAAAGGCATACCTAGAACTTGTATTTTAGAGAAAGTCATACCTAGAACTTGTATTTCTCTAACTAGGAGTCTGACATCCAATGGTATATCTGGATAGTTCTTTATCAAGCGCAGTATATTTTCGCAATTCGTGTTGATTTTGTATTGATCAGATATTTCTGATGCATGCTTCCTTCATCGCTTTCAAGATGGCTATTAGTGCTTGGGTAGTTGATAAAGCCTTGATGGGTTCCACTCCTTGCCACTGTTGGTCCGACCCTTGATTGACCGCGCACCATGCCGCTACCCCTCTTCCCGATTCATCGCAAAAGGCAGCGTCTGTTTGAATTCGTGTACCATTAAAGTGCGGGTTGTGCGTTACATTTCCCTCCTTAATGTTAGTTCAATATTTTCCGCCATGATGGACCCCTGCCATGGTTCCTTGTGTGGTAAGATTGGTGTTGTGCTGAAGTCTAGGCCTAGCTTGCTGCAGCGCCATACCTTTCTTGCGTAATCGCATTCGAAGATCATGTGTTCCACTGATTCTTCACCTGCTGAGCAAAATTGGCATTTTTTGATACGTTTATACCTCATTTCCTTAAGTTTGGAGTTGTTGGGAATGCCCCTTGTATCATTCTCCATGTGAGGAATTTTATCTTCTCTGGTAGTTCGCTATTCTATATTGTTTTCCACATCACCGTGGTACCTTATAGTTGTCCGTCATATGTTGATGATAACGTTATGTTGATGGTCTTATTTGACCAGGCCGTATGGTAGTCCGATTTGACCGTATATTGCCCCAGTTGTTCTTTTTCCCAGGCCTGGTAATCATTTGTTCCGAAACAGTAACCTGGGATATGTATCTTAACTATCTCTGAAATGGCATCTTGGGGGAAAATGGTTCTTAGAAGTGGCATCCTCCATTCCTTTCTTTGATCGATTAGATCGCTCACTTTGAAACCTAGCATAGGTAGGATGTGCCCCTCTAGGCGGCGCAGGTTCTGTTGATTTGGTATCTAATTAACTTGGATATCGACCTTTGATCTTGTAACGATCTTCCATTTCAGGTGTGGATTAAGCAGCTCCGCTCCCCATAGAATTTCTTTCTATCCCCAGGAATCTCCTTGTTATCTTGGAACCCCTGTCTTTTGTAGTATTTGGTCGTGAAGAATTTCGTGAAAAATGATTCCTTATTCGTTAATATGAACCAAGTTTGTCTTGCCAAAAAGGCTTGGTTCATCTCCAGTGTGGATTACATTCCTAAACCTCCCATATGTGCACATCTTTTTCCATGACTTGCAATGTATACCTCTACCTTATGGGTTCCCGGCTCATATGAATCTCTCCATATGTTTATCTACCTCTTTTGCCGTTGTCTTTGGGATTTTGAAGGTTCTCATGGTGTATTGAGGTAGGGATGTTAGCACAGTTTTGCAAAGCGTTACTCTTTCCATTACCTACAGTTCGCTCTTCCTCTATGTTATTGTCTTGACTGTGATCTTCATGTGTAGCGATTTGAACAACTTGACCCTTAAGCCTTCGAAGTTGAGGTTGTGCCCCAGGTGATATTAAAAGTTTGACTGATGAAGTTAGATGTATGTGTGTCGGCGTTTGGGCTAACCGGGAAGGATGATTTGTCAAAGTTTAATCGTTGGGTCGAGTGTAGTGCGTATAGACTGAGAGTATTTTAGTTTCCTAATACCTGCTGCACTTACTAAAATTATGTTTACTAATTACTGTTTTTTGCTTTAAGATTTATTGCGTGGTTTATAATAACGGGAGATGGTGTGTTTAAAAAGAAAAATCTGCTAGTACGACGTGGTACATTACAAGGTACCACAAAGACCAGAATTTTGATGCCACTAAATAGAGTAGGTGGGAGGATCCGACTCATACTGCAATTACATAGTCAAGAGGGAAACGAACGTGCCATGTCCATCACTTCCGTTTACAACAAAACACCTTGATGTACAAGGAGACATTTATTTCCACCGTTGTTCCACATGTTTTCAACAACAATGGACTTTTGTTCCTCCATCAATTATCACCCTTCAGTGGCTGAACTAGAAGGTTGTTTGAGGAGGGGCGGGGGCTGGGCGGGGCTGGACAGGGCTGGGCAGGGCTGGGCTAGGAGGGGCGGGGCGGGGCAGGGGCGGGAGGGGTATATTACCCTAGTCACTGGAGGTTTGGGGGGCGGCCGCACCGGCTCGCCCCCTAGTTCCGCCATTGCTTCTGGCCGTAGCGGATTCAGGATTATAGAGATGGAGAGACAATTTGCAAGAGAGAAGATTGGAGAAGCACCATCAACACATGCAAGAGAAATAAGAATCGAATTTTATTATAAAATCAATTAGTACGTAGATGATCTATGACTTTATATACTAGTCCTTGGGATGAAGAAGCAGAGAGAATAAGATTTGGTTTTAAGAATTACAACATGTGTCCCATGCAGATTTGCACACTTTTTGATCAACTTCTCAAGTCATGTTTGACCGTCAATAACTTTAATTACGTACAACAACAATATATTAAAAATTGATATTTAAAAAATACATGATACATGATGATATTAGTGTGGTATATAATAATTGAAATTTATAGTCCAATGTATCTTGAGAAAGTTAGTTAAAAAAAGTGTGTAAATTTGGATGGGATGGAGTACACCCTCCGTCCCAAATTAAATTGCCCAGTAATCATTATTACACTATTCAAAAAATATTTTTGACCGTTGACATGTTTATCCACGTATAATAACGGCAGATAAAAAGTTGATATTTAGAAACTACTTGTTACGACAAATTCAACAATATCACATATAATAATATTATTGCTCATATATTTATTCAAATATGCGGTCAAACTTTAATAGAGAATAACATCCAAAAAATAAGTAGTCAATTTAAACTGGAACGGAGGGAGTATAAAAATCCGGGTGTGCCGCCTTTCTTAACCTAGTTCTTGACACAGTGTAACCTAAATATACAATCAAGGTTTAAAACTTGACATCCCAGAAATGGCTTACAATCAATATCATATACAAATATCAAGGTCACTTTCTCTCAGATTACAACAACAGATTCTCACAATTCTAGTACAAAAAGAGGCAAAAAGATAGGGAGGGCATCTGGTAGATTGGCAAAAACAATGAATCTATGCATTAGTGAAAATTGCTACACAATTCACATGGAAACACAAATAGTCCTACAATGTGGTCATCTTCTAGCCCTGCTGACTCCTGTACCATGGCGACTAGGGTGATAAGGAGAACGCTGATGACTAGAAAGCTGTTCCCGATGAGATGATGTTGAAGAATGTGTGGATCCATGCTTCGACTCTTTTGGGTTTTCTTTGAAAGCTTCAATCTGTTCCAGTATTTCCACTGCTTCTTTCATGGATGGCCTCTTCTTCGGCTCTGTTTCTAGGCATCTTAGAGTGAGTTGAGCAGCCTGAAATGCTGCTTTCATGGAATATTGACCGTCGATCCTCACATCCATGATTGACTTCAGCTTTCTTTTATGCGAAATCAAGGGTTTTGCATAGTCTACCAGATTATGCTGCGGGCTTGGTCGTTTAGTGTCTAGCGCACGCATGCCGGTCATCAGCTCAAGTAACACTACGCCAAAGCCATATACATCACTCTTCACGTATAAGTGACCTGGTGTTTCATGGGAGTTGTTAGAAACAGCACATCATTACGTCAATGGTGAAATGTACAAATCATATCTCCTAACGAATTTGGCGGAATTTCAACATTGCCCGTACCATGAACTGATAAAGAACTGGATGAGTCTAATAAGAAACTATGAGGCTCAACTCAAGCAAGGTGACCATAGAAACCAGACCAAGCTCAAAATACTAGGTAAACACAGGTTTACATAAAATAAACATCAACAAAAACAATCCCCTCTTCTAGCATCATTTGCAGTCAATAAAATTTTAGCAAGATAGGTTGTTTTCCTTCCTAGGCTTGCATGTGCAGGCATACTTTAGGAAGACAGGCTAACAATTGAAGTGATACTGGAGGTTTGAGACAGATCAACACAGTCCATTACTGAAGATGGCTGCCAGATTGGGTTTGGCTATTGGATTATATTCAACATTAACAAACATATGTTATATTACCACACATTCAGCAAATATTGCAATAACCACATAAACCACCAAAAGATTTATAAGTTAAAAACATTTTTGTGTTTCATATATTTTTAGATTTTCACACAATTTCTGAATGAGACTCAAATGAAATCCAACTTCAGTTCATTCAGTATAAAATTTACTTCTGCTTATTTCCAAAAACAAAAATGAATTAGTTATTTTGCCCAATCCTGCATACTATTTTCATCATACCAGATCCCACTTGAGGCCACATGCGATTCCTCAATGAGTATGAAGATAATTATGGTATTTGATAATATGTGTACCTGTAGCTATGTATTCAGGAGCAGCATAACCACACGTTCCCATGACTCGCGTTGTTACATGTGACATTCCAGCAGATGGCCCAAGTTTTGCTAAACCAAAATCAGATATTTTGGCATCATAGTTCTGCAAGTCACCAGAAAATAAAAACACTATCAATGAAAAGGATTCATATACTATAGTTTGTTAATATTCTGAAAAGGAATCATATGCACAAATTATTAAGAATCAATTTGCAAACATTTACCGCATCTAGTAATATGTTAGACGCCTTAAAGTCACGATAGATGATTTGCTTTTCTGAACTGTGCAAAAAGGCCAGGCCACGAGCTGCACCTAAAGCGATTTTTATCCGTGTGTCCCATGACAATGGTTCGATAGCTGAGCTTCCTGCATGATGGACTTGACCAAAGATAAGTACTCTTCATGCTATCCCAAAGAGTTTTATTTTCAGGAGATGAGTTTTCTTTAGAAACATATCTTACGTCTGAAAAGATGATTTTCCAAGCTTCCTTTCGGCAGGAACTCATATACAAGCAGTAATTCTTTATCTTCCCAGCAATATCCCAATAGCTTGACCAAATTAGGGTGCGAAAGCCTTCCCAAGAAGTTAACTTCTGACTGCACTTTCAAGCAAAGTAAATATATATAAGCCAAACAAGATATCTTTTTCACCCAAAAGAGACTATGTAAGAAAAACTTGAGCAAAAGAATAAAAGCTTCTATTGGAAATGTATCCATAATCCATAACCAAAAGCTTCAAATTCTTCCATTCTCTCCGAACTCTGAAATGCTAAGATTACACAGGTGCATTGAACTTCACATTACCAATGTCGATCAAAAGCTTCCTAACAAGATCACGAAGACAGCCATAAAAATCTACCAACCCCATAATCTACCCCGTGATTTAAAAGATGTTGCACCTATGAGCATATATTGCACTTATAAAATTGAAATTCTATTCTGCATCTTCTACAGAAATCAACAGACCAAATCACTCAAATACTTATTACTTAAACTCCAGTAACCAATTCAAAAAGTGATAATAAATATCAGTTAAACCCGAAGATGCTATTATCATAAATTCATCATCACACCAATCGTGTAGGCAAAATAATTGCAGAAGGAAATTGTTCATCAGCAACTCAAAGCCATGTCGAAGAATGGAGATTATTTACGCCCATATATGCCCCCGTTTTCACTATCAGAAGCTTATATGAGCTACTTGGTGTTTAGTTATATAGGCAGCATCATCTGACTCTAATTAGACACAGCCTTAATTTTATGAGAAAATCATTCTCTACGGAGAGCATTCCAGTACATAAATTGGTGCAGAACAAAACTAACCAGTTAACCACTAAGCAACATTACAAAGGATGCCTCATGATTCTTATTTTCCCAAGAAACCCACAATAGTTTCATGATAGTCATAAAAGGCAACATTCCCTGAGACAAATGGTTTACCATTCTCAGAAAGTCCATCATTCAGACATATTTTATAAGCTTAAATAACTAGTTCAATTACACATACGTGTTAGTAGCAGTAAAGATCAGCAATACCTGCCATTCTTCAAATCCTTGCATGCTTTCTGAATTGAGTTTCTTAATAGCAACCATCATTCCAGAACCAAATCTCGACGGGGCAAGAGTCTTCTCGTCAACCCAACCCTTAAACACAGTCCCAAAACCACCCACCCCCAACACAGAATCAGACTTGAAATTCTTGGTGGCACTCTTCAAGTCAGAAAAAGTGAACATCTTCAAATTCGGCGTAGGCAGTATCTCGCCCGGCGAAAAGGGTCCCTCACTGATTGCAGAAGAAAACAGGCTCTGGCCCGCACTACTACCCGAGGCCGAAACACCACCACCATTGCTGCTGTAATTAGTAGATCCCCCTATACATAAAATTGTACAGAGCACAGAAAAAGTCAAATATCAAATTTTGACATCGAAATTCAGTTCCAGCCAAAAGGGTAGCATAAAATGCAACAAAAACATAGAATCACGTGATTTTACAGAAAGGGGTTTTATGCCTTTCACCAACCATCCAACCAAAAGCAGATAAAAAGAATAAAAACCCACTTCAGAAAATGACCCAGCTGTAAGAACATCTCAGGAAACACGTGAAATGGATAAAATCCAGAAAGGGCAAACACTATAGATGCAAAAAAGCGGGGTTTATTACCATTAGTAGAAGCCTTGTTAATTGAATTGCCGGATTGAATACCACTAGGGCTAGAAGAAATAGAGTTCGATCCGAAGCAGTTTCCCATCAAGAAGCACCACCAGAAAAGGAAGAAAAGAAAAAGGAAAAAAAACACTAAGCTAACAATGATGGCATAGTAGCACAATCCAGTCTTTAAATTTTGTTGCAGAAAATAGTGGAGCAAGAGAGAGAGGGAGGAAGAAAAGATGGAAATGGTCACTATTGGTTCGTTAATTGTGAGGAGAGGGACTACTATTATGAGTTTATTATAGTTGGACTTTCAATGGGGAATTTTTAACACTTGGTTACTTCTTCGAAGAGATGATGGGGTTTCTCTGTTTGTATGCGTGGATGTTGACGTTGTAACGACGCCTTTTCTGAGTTTTCCATTTCTATATTCCCCGCCATTTTTTAATAATTTAATTAAGAGGGATTTTAACTAAATTTGTCAACTTTAATGACTAATGAGGTGTTCATTGGAAGATTTGGTATAAGCTTAAGGAATGGATCATTTTGATCAAGCAACATTATTATTCCACTTCCTCCCGATTAAAAGTAGTGTTTTTGCAATTTTTTAATACTTTAGCTAGATCCAGGCCCTGCCCTAGGACTGAATCATATGAAGCATTCACTTTTTGGGACCCTCATTTTAAGAAAAATAAATAAACTGTATATATATATATATAATTTATATTTTTTAATTAGCCGCTTCAACAAATTTCTTTTCCATTTTCATGTGAGATCCTATTTTATAAATATTAGACACTCTAAATACTATATATGGGCCCTATATTTCTAATTTGCTTCATCCCCTAAATAGTTAGGGCCGACCCTGCCTAGATCAAAAGGTGAAATACTCCATCCTAAAATGATGAGAAGTAAATAATAGTGGAATATTCCCCTTTGTTTCATAATTAATTTCTCGTTGACATAAAAAGCTGAAGTGACAGCATGTTTTGATGCAAAAAAAAAAGATTTTATAAGCTTTTGCATGACTAATGTCATGAATAATGTTTAAAAATAGGAAATAATGATAATTTTGGGGGTGTTTTATGGGGGCCAAATTTGGAATACTAAATTGCTAATATGAAAATTTACAATAGGAAGCTATTTGTGGGATGGAGTAAAAAGGAAAGTATGAAATTATTTCAGGGATGTAGGGAGTAGTTATTTTCAAAATCAGTTCATGATATGCCCTAAGTGTACAATATACAAGTTGCAGTTTCTTGGGTAAAACTCTTTCACAATTAACTTCTCTGTTCGTGCTAAACTATTCTGCATACTTTTCATTTTGATACATTCACCTTAATCTGCTCTCTTTCCGTTTAAGAAAGATTCAGCAAATTAAAAGACACAGTTACCCTAAAAAATAAATATTTATCTAAATCTAACTCAGGATTATAATCATTTTCTCCTCCAATATCACCCATTCTCTCTCAAATTAAAACCCTTGTCCTCCAATTTCAAATGTTCAGTTCCTCCAATCTCAACTGTTTAGCTCCTCCAAATCTTGAATTCTCTAAACTTGCTGGTAGGCTCGTCGTTTTTTTTCCCGTCCAATTGGGTTTCGTCGACCATTTTCAATCCCTTGTCAGAAAGCCTAGAGAATGGTTCTCGCACCTCGCCACCATCTTCGCCGTTGCAAGGCCTCTGACTACAAAATAATCAAATCTACGAGAGAGGGAGACACGTGAGTGGTATGACATAGACAAGCCTATTCTACAATGTCATGGTACATACGTTTGATCTGACCATTCTACTCAAGAGTATATGGGTAAGAAATTTTATGGTGAATGTCATTTATATGATAGTAAGAATGTAAGAAACCACTAATGAAGTCTGACCCTCCATCACTTTGAAAAACCTCTATGGTGGAAGATAAGTGGTTTTCCACAAAGGCCTCAGAGCAACGATAAATACCCCAAAAATCATATTTACGACACCATGGGTAAAACCATGAGAATCGGGAATGGTTATCAAGTGAATAGCATAATAAGAGAAATCATCAGCAGATAAAATAAGAGAGAACCCTCATAAATCACAATGAACTATATCAAGTAACTTGGCCGCACATTTATCATTTGCATGAAAAGATGATTTATTTATTTATTTTGCCTTTTCACACGCATCTCTAAGGGTATGATTGGGCAAAAGCAATGAAACAAACAAGGAACGAGAAGTACGCATGGTGAAAATAACAGAATGTGGAACATGACCAAACCTAGCATGTCATGTTTCAAAGGAAGCAAGTGACTCATGTGATTCCACAACAGACAATAAGACAAAAGCACCATAGTCTAAAACACAGAGTCCATTTTCATTATGATCTTGACCCAAAATTTCCCTGGTTATTTTATACCGATTAATAGATAAGCGATCATCAATGCAAACAACTGAGTTTAAATCCCGAGTAATTTGCTAATTGAAAACATACTTTTAGTGATATCAGGCAAAATAAGCACACCATAAAGGGATACATACAAAGAAAATTGAGAATAATCACTATAAGTAATATGGAGTCGAGAAGCATTACCAACAATTATATTGCCAAGACTAATAAGGGGTCACATAATCAATAGTAGTGGGGTGACGCCATGTGTTTTGTGGCTCAAGAGTCGAAAATCCATTTGGAGCCATGGGGCCAGAATTACGAGAAGAAGACGGCTGGAGAAAGACAATTGAGTGTGCTGGACTATCGGAACGAGGTGCCTATAATTTACTTCAGTATAAAATGTTATAACTTTAGGTTGAAACATAGACATTAAATCATAAAATAATGAAATTTGAAGGTTTGGGGAAAAAGAAAGAAAACTGAGGTTTTACCTTAAATTGGCATGTATTTTACCCAAATAGGTTATAAACTGAATTTGACTCGGATTTCAATTATTTTGACCATGATTTTTTTTAATTTTTGTGTGGTAAAATTGCACTTGAATCCCTAATCTTTCCATGTCTTATGGAATTAAAGACCTTTCAAGAGACATACTCAACATATAAATAATTATAATCCAATCTTAAAATCATAAAAATGAGATTGTTTATGACTGGTCTAATCACTACAAGAGAACACACCTATTACTCTGCCCATTTTACCTCAGTTTTTTGCCTTAGGCCAAATAACCGGGGTAAAAGGCCCTATTACCTCAGTTCCTTTTTTCAGAAGTAAAAAATATTATTTTCCTCGATTATAGAAAAACGAGGTAAATAATATGTTTTCTCCTTGGTTGTGTGGTAGCCAAGGTAAATATTAATTTAATTCGAAGTAAATAGTTTAACCGAGGTAGATGCGACATCGGTAACATGTGTCTGTCCAAGCAGAACTAGTCATTTATGAGATTATCGATTTTGCATGACTATTCGGTTTGATCGAATGTATCACGAATCTGAGAAGCGACGTCACTTCTGTCGGGATTTGTAAAGTATGTGTTGGTCCTCTGACCAAAGTGAAACATAAATCCCAAAATATTCTTCCACATTCAAGGTGGCTTTACAAGATCCAATTCATCATTGTTGACGGTGGGAAATATAGGGATGTAGGTGGTCATGATTTAACTCTCCACTCAAGTAGCAAGTAAGTATTAATCCATTCGTAGATTTTTATTTTCATCTTCAAATTTGGGTTCTATGTTAGTTCAATTGATATGAGAAGATGTGTTTAAGTATGGGTTGATTGAATGTAGGCATTGTATCATTATATATGGTGGATGTTATATATGGGAGCATGATAATGAAAGTTTTCACTGAAACACACACACACATATGTTATTCTAATCAATATGCATATCTTATGAATCCATGTACTGAATGAATGTAAGTGTATTTACTTGTTCCTAAGGTATGATACTTAACAATGTGTACTTATATTGTTGTAATATGTAGACATGTCCATGGACAAAACCCATTGTTTTGACGAAGATAGAACGAGTAAGGAATATCAATCTTTTGTAACTAAGTTTATTAAATATGCACTCAAGAATGCCTCAAAGGAGAATTTTTCGTATGTGTATTGTTCCTGCAAGAAGTGCCAAAACACTGCTATTCGTGAAGATGCTATTGGTTTGAAGGATGACTTATTTATACGTTATTTTGATCCATCATACAAAATTTGGTTCTAGCATGGGGAGAACGTGGATGATCATACTAGAAATCAAGTTGATCATCCCAAGAAGGATCATAGGATGAATGAGTTAGTTGAAAAGATTGTCAAGAATTATAGTGGCAAACCTAACAGACTTTCAGACTTGCATGGACATAATGAAACACTTCTATATGATAGATGCCCTGAAGGAATGACAGTATTGAAGGCTACGTTGCAGTTGATGAATGTGGAAGCTAAGTATTCCTATAGTGATGTTGGTTTCTCCGCTTTGTTGAAAGTCTTACAAGAAATGCTTCTGGCTGGCAATAGAATACCGCAGGCGGTACATGAGGCAAAAAAGGTACTATATCTGATGGGAATGGATTATGAAAAGATTCATGCATATCGGAATGATTGTATCTTACATAGGGGCAATCACTTGAATGCAGAGGTATGCCCGAAATGCAATGCTCCTAGGTTCAAATTGAAGGAGATGGTGCTTGACGGAGAAATTGGTAATCAGCGGATGAAGAAGGCTCCGGTCAAGGTTCTATAGTATATACCTATCATTTCTCGGTTGAGACAATTGTTTGACAATCCTGATAATGCAAAAAAATTGAGTTGGCATGCAAATCAGACAGTGGTTGATCCCGAAGTCATTAGTCATCTGGAGGATGATGATCAGTGGAGGAAGATAGATACAGAATTTCCTGTATTTGGGAAAGAGCCGCGTGAATTGAGGCTTGGTTTGTGCACGGATGGAATAAACCCGTTATGTATTATGAGCAGCAATCATAGTTTGTGGCCGGTAATGGTAGTGATTTACAACTTGCCCCTTTGGTTATGCATGAAAAGGAAATACATTATGTTGTCCCTAATGATTTCTGGTTCTAAACAACCGGGGAACGACATCGATGTGTTCCTATCCCCCTTGGTGGATGACCTTAAGAAGCTGTGGGATTCTGGCATGAGCATGTATGATGATTTTCGGAAGGATTCGTTTGATTTGAAAGTCTTGTTGTTTTGCACTGTTAACGAATTTCCTGCATATGGAAACTTGTCTGGAAATTCAGTTAAGGGTCACTTTGATTGCCTTGTTTTTTTTGGAAGGAACTGAATATTGTCACTTGAGGCATTGAAGCAAGACTATGTATCTTGGGCACCGGAGATGGCTTCCAACAACTCATCGGTGGAGGAATTGGTTCACTGAATTCAATAGCAAGGTTGAGTTGGCACCTCCTCCTCCCGTATTAACAAGTGCGTTAATATCAAACTTGTTGCGTAATTTTCAAAATGAATTTGGCAAGAGGAAGAGGAAATAGAAGGTTGCCGGCAGTTGGAAGAAACGTTCCATTTTTTGAACCACTTTATTAGGAGTCCCTTGACGTGCGACATTGTTTGGACGTGATACATATTGAAAAGAATGCATGTGATAGTTTGGTTGGTATTTTGAAGAATATCCTGGGTAAGACAAAAGATGGAGCAAAGTCAAGAAAAGATATGGTGGATATGGGAATTAGACCAGAATTGGCTCCCGAGGAGTGGGACCAAAGAAATTTTTGCCCGCTTCTTGTTACACGCTTTCAAAAGGTGAGAAAGAGTTAATATGTTCCAGCCTCAAAGGTATGTTTGTCCCAACAGGCTAATCTTCTAGGGTTAGCAATCTAGTATCCGATGAGGGATTGAGATTGGGTAGTATGAAATCTCACGATTCACATTGTTTGATTCAAGAATTTCTCCCGGTTGCGATTAGATCCATCTTGTCAACTCATGTCAAAAAGTGTATTACCCTGTTGTGTTGCTTCTTCAAGGAAATATGTTGTAAGGGGATTAGGCATAAAAAATTGGAGGAATTACAGGAGGAAATAGTAATAGTGTCGTGCGATTTAGAGATGTATTTCCCTCCATCATTTTTCAAGGTATGTGACCGATAAGGTGGTAGAATACTGTTTGGAATTCATGAAGAATCAAGAGTTGGCCGGAGTGCCAAAATTGCGCCATGGTGATAGAGTGTGTGGCAAAGGTTTGCGGAAATGAACAAACATGTTATTAACCCCCGACGAGTTGATGAAAGTACACTTATATATTTTGAGGAATCAGATGTGGTTCGCACGTACGTGGATATGCACATGGAAACTATCAAAGAGCGTCACCCGGGTTAGTCAGAGAAGCAAGTACTTTATGAACATAATCACACCTTCATTGATTGGTTGAGCGATATAGTAGTCAGAGAAAGTCACGGTGACACCTTGAATTAGTTAGTCTTCATGCCTTTTGTAACTGTGATTTCTTTCACGGGCTATGACATGAATGGGTTTACTTTCGCAACCCTTGAATGGGACACCCAGATACCGCTAATCAGAATAGTGGCATTAGCATTGTTGCAAAAGCTTTTACATGTAAGCAGCGCGAAGGATAAGAATCCTTTGTATAGAAACATGTGTTACTATGGCATGATTAAGGAAATATGGGAACTCGTCTACACAAGTTTCAATATACCACTTTTCAAATGCAAGCGGGTTGATAACAATATCGGTGTATCAGTAGATGACCTAAGCTTTACAATAGTCAATTTGACTAGGACTCGTTCAACTGGTGATCTTTAAATCCTTATTTCCCAGGCTACACAGGATTTTTTATGTTGCTAATCCTTGTGATCCTAACAAATCAGTGGTCATTTAGGGTAAAAGTTAATTTGTGGGAGATTGTTGTCCATCTTCACTATCCGACATTATTCCACACACTTCACCCAACACAAGTAATGGTAAAGAGGAGGTATTTGAGGTGAATCTAGCTTTGATGAGAGACCACATAGAAGGGGTGTGGATTGAGAGGCAACCCAAATCAAAGAAGCGGGAGAGGAAGACATAGTTTGGGTCTACATATTAATTTAAATTACCTTGTTGAATGTTTATGGGACTATCGCCGTTTTAATGTATTTGGTTAATCCAAAGTCTAGCCTTAATATCTCAAAAAATGAGGCATTGATTCTATTGGGAAACTTAATAATCGACATCGCAAAGATGTCGGTGGACAAATCGGTGTAGACGATATTATGTGTGTGACTTCGCAATGTAGAGTTGTGGCATGGAAATTGAATTGAATGTTGATGAAAAAGAGATGACGGTGTCACACTAGTAATCGGTGGCTGATTCGGGCTGATAGAATTGGTCACGACAATGTTGCAGGTGCCTATCGGTCAAAATCAGTGCCTAAATTAGCTTAAATCATTTTATGTATGCGATGTCGCTAGAATATCGGTATTCCCTCCATTGAACCGATCTTATGATGTGCGAATATAGTGCGGCATCACATATGTTTAGTTTTCCTTTGAAATCATTACTTCCGAATATAAACAATCAGAACATGGAATGATCCATTTAATGGTCTCATTCTAAGTTCACAACAACCAAACACCTATTTTATATTCCACTGAAACCATCAACACAAATACGTAACATAGAATCCACATCATGAACACTAATATAAAATCCATAACACAAATATTTAAACATAGAATCCAAATCACATCATTCCAAGTCTTAAAAGGTACCAAATTCATAGTTCACTAAAATCGAACACTAATACTAAGTGACACGCGAGGGTTGAGATTATCTTCTTCCGATGAACTTCCATAGTTGGATGCCTGCTTTTATATTCTTTTCCCCATCTTCTTCCAACTTAACCTCGGTCTCATCACCACTGGTATCTATGGCGTCTTCACTGTTGGCTAGCCCCTCGTCCTCATCCCCTAGTGACCTTGCCACAAAGACCAGGATCTCTTCTCATGGCACACTTGCTTCAAAGACCGGGATCTCTTCCTCTGATTCATCTTCCTTATCGGGGTGTACTTCATGATTAGGTTCAGCTGTCATGGGGTCCACACGAGGCGCATTGATAGCAGCGGCAAACAATGCCTTCAGATCTGCCAACTCCGTCTTCACCTGGAGCACATGGCATTCTGTGCGATGCGCAAGAGCCTTCGTCTCTGCCAAGTTCCTCATGATAATGCCCCATGCAATGCACTTCAGTCCTTTATTTGACAAAATTAAAGGATCGTTAATGTCATAAAATGGTTATAATTTAAAATGGGCAACAATTGGTAATGGGATGGAATTAAATGGACTTTCGTGCCCGTTTGTGGGATAGGAGTGGAAACTTGAGGATGCCTTCTTGCGGGTGTCAATGGATTACCTTTGGGACCGGGCTGGGTAGGCACTTCAACATTGCCCCTGGGAACATTACGATCAAACCACATTCTTGCCTCCCACTTCCAGTGCTTCTTGTCGAAGTAGTTTCGATTATAGTACCTCAGATTGATCTTGACACTTTATTTTATCTTAATTTTTTGCTTCTCAAAAAGGGCAGTGATGATGTTCCAATAGGGTAGGCTGCAGTTCTTTGGAGCCTATGATGTCGTGTGCATCTCGTTAATGATAATGTAACCGGGATCGACTACCTTATTCGTGATGTAGTAGTACAACACGGTATCATTGATAGTGCACTCGAAAGGATGTCCAACCGGTATGAGAATTTACACAATGATGTTGTACATCATCCTCTCCTTAAGCTCCAGTACATCAATATTTACGGACCTCGGTATCAAACCATTGCCCACATTAATCTTGAAGTACTTCTCGACCATACAGTTGGGTTTGAGGGCCCCTGTTGGATCATCCTCATTGGATATAGGTGGCCAAGAGTCCCTGCAATTTACTTACATCGGCACAACCTCTGGCTGATCATCTCCTCCATTGGTGCAACCAATCGCCTCTTTTATCACCTTCGCCGCCAGATGTATGGTTACGCCGTTCATTCTTGTTGAGTAGTTCATGTTGATTAGACGCTCAAAATTGGTGTAGAACTCCTTGACCTCCATCTCGTAGGTTGGATTGTTGAGGAAAATCAACCCCACCATCCCCAAAGGTTTGAATGGCTCTAGGAAACCATCCAAGTGGAGCGGTTCCACGTCTTCAAGATGCATGTATTTGACCTCCTTCACCCTTATGTTCCTCACAGTTGTGAAACATTTCTTGCTTTCCTCAGACAAGACGCATTTTTATCGAATGCAGGCGACGGAGGATGGTAACATTCCTCGCCTTTTTGGAGCGGGAGGTATTCACTTCATTTTTCTGTCCCTTGGCCCTTTTCGCGGTTTGCTTCAATGGAGACATCTATTGAATAATAAAATGAGATAAGGTTAGTCAGACAGACCTTTAAGTGATTGAAATTTAAGTTTTACATGAGATTGCAAGTACTTCGCAGAACTATCATCAAGATCGATATGTCATCTTCGAAGTCACATATTCATATGCATGATATGCGATGTCGCACGACATATCAATTTAACCAAAAATGTGTGCAAGGGGTACCCTATTGGTCATAAAAACCAATGAAAGCTAACTAAATAAGCAAAAGGTTGCAAATCAAGCTACTTTAACATCAAGCACAACATGTTTCGAGCATAAAAAAACAATGCATTGCCCCTAAGCCTAAAATGTCAAAATTGAACCCTAAAAAAATGAAACCCCATAAACAAAAAAATGTCAAGGACTCAATCAAACACCGCATTCTTTTTTTTTAACAGATAGGAACATATAGAATGGAAGTAAATAAATGAAAGAAAACAAACACCAGTATATAATCACTGAAAACCGTAGTAACCTTGGTTAGGATTTTCGAGGGGTACCCAAATTAATTGAGCAAAACCTAGATGTTTTGAATGGGAATGGGGTAGATTATATATAATGGTGGGCGGTTTATTGATTGTTATGACGGTTTTTGGATATTTTTTGGACAGTTTTTCCCAAGAATGGTGGTTTGGGTGCAATGTTGAGGTCTGAGAATGTGATGTGGTTGGCATGAATACTTTATATACTAGGACACGTACGGTATCATTTTAACAAACAATGCGAAGTCACAGCAGCCTATTTCACAAACGACAA
The DNA here is from genome assembly GCA_032355605.1 of Rubia tinctorum. Classification (NCBI taxonomy): domain Eukaryota; kingdom Viridiplantae; phylum Streptophyta; class Magnoliopsida; order Gentianales; family Rubiaceae; genus Rubia; species Rubia tinctorum. Next base: position 15,677,849 of record JAULKM010000012.1, on the reverse strand, counting down.
TAATTTGAACGAAAAATGTGCGACGTCATTGATCATACATACATGGGTAAGGCAAATGATGTGGGTCCCACTCAATTTTTGGCGGGCTATTACAAATGGATCTAAATCGTCTACCTTTGATTTTGATCACTAAGTCGACAAGACCGTAGGCTTACTAATGTCGCTCGTAAATGGGCTTGGGCCCATTAGAGCAGCCGGCCCAGTGGTTATGATAAAATGGGATTGGACATTAGTGGGTGTAGATTACATCATCCGATTTTGCTCAAGTGTTTCGTCATGACCGATACATTTTTGACATTCAGGCAATGTCGCACATGTACATTGGGCTTTCAGTCCAAAATGAATTTATGTGAGCCCAAATTCTAGGCCCAAGGTAAATAGTATGAATAGAGCATTGCGGGGTACAATTAATTATAAAAAAATTGGAAATACATATTTAATATGACTATGGTCGGGCTTATTCAATTCTGCCTAATCGAACAAGTAGAGATGTTATTTGGACTTACGATGGTGCAACTATTGGAAATTGACTCTGGTAGTAGGGTTGACTAATCGTCCTCCTATAGTGAAAATATGATGTAATTGCTTAAAATGGATACAATAAGCCATCGGATGAAGGAGTATGTGAATAGGCACAACCAATCTTAACCTTTGGAAGGGTAATAGCAAAATGTTCCCTCACACGTGGAATGATGTTGTTAGTTCGTGGGGGTTTATAGTAAAACACTTCGTGATGAATGATCCTGCTACATGTAGGACTCGTGTGATACTGGCTATCATGTCTTGCATTAAACCATATTAGGATCACAGCGGTGCATTGAAAGAAAATTATACCCTAAACCATTGTTTAATTGAAAGAGTTGATTTCGTCCCTTGCCCAGAAGAACATCGGCTACTATACTTGGTTCCAACAATCTTAGCAGTGGAATCGGCTAATGTCTAACCTACACTAGTCAAATCTCATAGGCTATTACTGTATTCAAGCAGGAAACCTTATGTAGCTGAAAGACCTTATTTAATGATGGCAAGAACAAGAACAACCAACACAATCACACCAACCTTCATCAAGCTTAGCCGTTGAACAATTTATCGTTAAACCCTCATCCTAGTTGACAACTCACTTCTTCAGGTTAACTGTTCGTGGCCATATAAGGAAAGGATTTTGTAATTGCTACATCATTATGGGCTATGGCCTCGAAAAACATCGGTACGGAATGTACATGAGTTAACAATCATAACCATCCAAAAGGCAATGTTCAAACCCTGACACGCGTATTACTATTGTAAAATAGTAGGTTGAAAATGAAAACACTATGTACCTAATAACATTTGTTGGTTTGGGCCCTCATGGTAGATTTTAAAAATGATTAAAAACCTAAAATGTGAAGTCTCGTGATGTCTCTTGCTTAGCGAGTGGAGGAGGATAGTTGGCAAGGGGAATATGCCATTAGGTTAATGGACAGGCCCATGACATACCAATGAACATTAGCATCACCGATATTGAGCGGGTTATCTCATACCCCGATGTTAGAATGACGCAGTTGTGACGTCGTACATTCATATGGAACAGGCCTATTTGGTCATTTTTTACCCAAAGGCTAATTTTACAATGCAATGACATGTTTCATGACACGTGTACTGGCAGGAGAATAGCCATACATGCACCATACTTGGTAAAAAACTCCAACTTATTTTGAAAACACATTTATTGCCCAAATAGCGCCCTCCACCTTCAAAGTCCCCAAACTTCTTCATTAACAAATCATTTACCCTCCAACAACTCAATAAACACACCCAATCCACCTCCAACATATTCACAAATGGAGAAACTTAGAGATAAGCATGAGGCCATAATGGATGGAGATTCCATGACTAAAAATAGTGGTAAGTTTCCATCTTTTCAACTTAATGATCCTAATGTCAATGTGGCTACCTCCCTTGGGATGTATTATTGAATGCGTGTTTGTTATTTCTATGTGCCTTACTTTTTTTTTTTAACTTTCTTGTACATTGTGGACCATATATACATGTAGGGTGCTATGATTTCTTTAAAGATGTCATTTTTCTGTGTATATGGTCTACAACATGATTCAACTTCTTCATGCAGGTGATTTCATATGGAAATAACATTAAATTATTCAATTCCACCAATTCCTTTTGGTTAAGATTAGTCTCATGACAACATTTTGTAGGTGTACTTGTTAATCCCAATAAAAATAAATGACCCAAAGAATGGTGGGGGATTTGAATGCCTCAAAAAGACATAAGCAAGGTCGAGGTAGGGAAATATGCAAGAAATTAATTAACATGGTGGAAAAAGGCAAGAAATTTCCTATGAAGTTCGATCACATCGGGAATGTCACAGGCGCGGAAAGACATTGGTGGTCCAGTTACATAGGTTTGATTGCTAGGACAATGGTAGATATATTCTTGTACGATTCGTGGCCCCGTGTTGACAATGCTTACAAGGTCAAACTATGGAGGACCATGTAATATGCCTTCGAGATTGAATGTGATGATATAACAAGATTGAAAAAGAATACCATACGACGCTTTGATGAAAGATGGAGAGATTTCAAAAGAAAATTGGCAAGGGATTACATGTTTGGAAGGAAGAGGAATTGCAACTCAAGAATTAAGCATCCCTTCATAAGTGAATCTAGTTGGAAGGGTTTCATTGCAAGAAAACTAGCGGATTAACAACCGGCAAGAAATTTACATTAACATGCTTAAAAATATGAACACAATGGGCACATGTTCTCAATTATATGCATGCATTTTATTGTGAGATAAACATGCTTATGGCTGAGTATAGTTTCATTGATATTGACAAATGTGTATGTTATGTATGCTTGTTAGTGATTTGGAATCGTAAAGGTCCATCCAATTGAAAAGATTGTGTAACACTAGGTGAACATGCGACGTCGCACTATATTAATCGAGCTGGATATCAGTGCTTTCGATTTGTATGAGATGTCGTAGATAAACTAAGTTCAAGCATTGATTGTGTCCAACAATATCCGTGACTTCGCAGATTTACCAGTCGACCAGTACGATAGCATGACCGACTACATTGCAACGTGGGTCATATACAAGAAAATTGTCCTTCCAAGTCATTTCTCATTGTTGATTTTTATTCTGAACCCTTTGGTCTAATCATTTTACAAGATCTAAGGGATAGAAAAAGTAAGCTTGCTAGAGGAAACAAGATGCGCCATACAATGATCATGGAGGTTTTGCACTAGCTACAAGAATAATCATGATGGAAATGTTTGAGGAAAGAGTCTTTGATAAATTGGAACATGGAATGATAGGAGAGAATGCAAGGAGTACTACGGAATATCCCATGCCCAATGAGGTTCCTCGATTTTAGAAATGGCTAAAGGGATACAAATGGCGTGGGAAGAAGAAGGGTAAGTTGCACAACAAAGATGCGAAGTTGGTGACCAAACAAATCGTAAGTATTGCATTTACATTTGGTTTAGTTCGTACGATATGAATGATTTTGCAAGACTAAATTTGAGCAAGTGAGATTGTTTATTGGTAATTTATAGGAGGACTTAAAACGAAAAAAAGAGTTTGGTGAGTTCATAGAGGATGGAAAGAAGAACATACTGGAGGTTGCATTAAATAAGAAAGAACATCTGGATCGGGTACGGGGTGTCGGCATGCTCGCTACATATAAGGACATCTTTGTCAAACCTCAACCACCTATGGGTGATATTGCGTCTAGTAGTTAACAAAGAGAGATTGATAGTTTGAAATCCACATTAAGCCAAATTGTGGCTTATGTCTCACAAAAATTGAATGGGACAAAAATGCCACTTGACTTGGAGAAAATCGTTGCAAGTTTAAAACCAACTCCTTCAACTCCTCCTCATGTTGCTTCTCTGACAACCTCAACACATGACCACCCGGAGTGTGATAGTGGGCATGTACCCCCGTCTCCGACTTCGTCAACACCCCTTGCCTTTGATAGACTAAGAACAAAGTAAGTTGACGCCACCCAATGCAACATTAAGGTTTGATTAAATATATTACACTATTCATATGGAAACATAATTCATTCTATATGTTAAATTAGCAATTCTTCTTGTGTAGGATAACTACTTGTGCATACTACTTTCCAAACGTATAGATGGAGAGAGCCACATAGTGGCGGAAGGTAAAGTGTACATATCTATACGAGTGCATCATCATAAGCCCATCGCGAATGATAACATGTTGGTCAATGTCACAAAGACCCTTGTAGATGGTGTGGTTCTTCCAGTCCTAGAAACTGAGGCAAGAATGGTGGACGAGGCGTTGGGAATGTTTGTGAAATGAGCCCTTTGTTTGGTGGATATTTTGGAGAACGGGCCTACAAAGAAAGTATAACATGATAATTGAAATACAATTAAATGTGAGTTGAGACAAATGTTTCATACATAAATTTTAAGGCTGTTTTAATGTAGATCGAGACAAGGATTAGTAGCCCGACAAAATTACCCAATCCAAGTAGGGATCCTAAACTGACACAAACTCATGTTTCTAGAATGAAGCCACTACCATAAAATCCCTCGAAGGATGGTTTCCTGAAGAACATCCACACAATTTTGACGTCACGCCCTCTCATATGTTTGTACAAAATTTCCGTGGAAGAAGTAAGTATTTTTGGGTACAGGGTAAATCCTGTTATCCTGAAGGTGGATTTGGAAGACTTGTTCAATTTCAATAATGTGCTACCTCCCGTGATGCAACTACATTGCTTGTAAGTATTAATGAATCACCCTAACTATAATCATAAAAAATAATAGTATTGTGTAGCTCTTGCACATGTATAGGATCTAACCATGTACTACAATAACCATGTTTATAGGTTCTTGCATGTACAAATCATTTCCAAATTCAAAGGTTGGATAGGGGTTCTTTGCCCAATAAAGATCCAACATGACCATGTGGCGACAGAGGAGCATTTAGCCTATTTGAGCTCGCGGTTGATGCAAAAGGACAACTCCATATACATCGCACCTTATTACGAGCGGTGAGTCATCTTTATTTACTTCATTAGTCTTGTTTGGATTCTATTCAAGATTATGGGACTGTATTGAGTTAATGATGATTTTATTTTTTTTAGCAAACAATGGATGGTGGCCATCATCGTTCTTCCATCAAACACAGTGTTTTGGTACAATTCATTACATCAAACGCCCTCATAAACTATTTCATTCGCAATTACTAAGGTGATGACAGATCACATGATTACCAAGCATAAATGATGCACGTCAAAGTCCCTCAAAGTTACAATTGACAATAAATTGTATTATGAAATTATAATTTGCTAGAAGGTACTTAACTACGTGTTTGTGAATAATTTGTCTGTTTGAATAGCATAAAAATAAGTGGGCGTGTAGGAAAGTGGTTACTATTGCATGCGCTTTATGAATGACTTGGTCTTGTTGGTGAGGGAGAATCAATTTGATCTACAATAGGTATCTATTGTTCTCACCTATATATGTATTCTAATCAATAATATCATGACCATGCACAACCTATTTATCAATTATGAGGCTACTCGTTGTTGTAGTAATTTTCCGAGGAAAAAGTGACATACCCCATCAAGCTTTTGGAGGATGTACGCGAAAGTTGGGTGCTCTTTATGATGGTAAATAATTTGAAGCCTTTACTTAACCCATCTACCATATGAGGAACTTTGATTAGGTTGATTTTTTTTAAGTCATCATTCTCTAAAATGCCCATTGATACTTTCCAAGTTATTTTTTGACACCTTGATATAGATCTCTGGTAATTTTACCAGCTAGCTACGGAGTATCAATGGTAAAGTTCATTTTGTGAGAATTTTGGTAACCTACTTTGTGTATGGATGGAGTAGTTTCCATGATTGATGTAGTAACATGCAATATGAAAGGGCGTTCGATGCCGGGACCTCTTTTCTATAAATATGAATTGTTGCACATGAAAAATTAACCGACGTCACGTAGTATCTATTACAATTTGGCTAAAACGATCACAAATAACCGACATCGCTCATATTTGCAAGGGTTACCGACAAGACACTAAATAGAGCGTCGTCACAACATAAACCAGGACTCAGGAAGCGACATCGCAGAGATGATAGAATGGAACCAAAAATTAACCCTAGTTAGACCTATACTCGCGACACCGGTCTTTTAAAATGACGTTGTGTTTATTGACAGGCCATATCATCATATAACCAATTATGACCATCGTGACATTGGATAATGTTGCATTCTCTCGTTTGCCGTCGATGATGCATTTTCTCAATGCGACGTCGCTCAATACTCAATCATGGATTTAGAAAATTATAAATTACTCCAGTTTCTCTGGGAAAAAAACTGATGTAAGAAATAAAATTAACAGCGGTTCAACCCCGCCGTAAAAAATTATATTGACCGACATCGCTTGAAAATTCATGTGATTTTGCATAGACTTTAAACCGATGTCGCACACTTTCTAGTCAACATTGATCACCACGATATCGCACAAAGATGGGGGACTCGGTATGCTCAGAATTTGGACCGGCATCACTCAATTGTCAGCAAGGTCGTTGGTTAATGAGTATTTACCTCGGTTATTTCCATGAAAAACCGAGGTAAAAAATACTTTTTATCCCTGTTTCAAACCGAGGTAAAAATATAATTTTTACTACACCCACATTTGTCTCGGTTTTTGGAGGACTGAAAACCGAGGTAAAAATCTCCGTAGAACCGAGGTAATAGGTGTTGTCTCTCATAGTGAATCGTCAGTTGCCTAACAGGATACCTTCTCATTGTAAAATTCTGAACCCGAGAAGGCACATGATAAAGTGCTTCTCTGATACCATGTAATATATAAAACCCTTGATGATTATGACGAGTTTAATGGCTTAGATGAGAATAGGGTTACAAAAGTATTAAACCCTAGAATTCGAGTCTAACTCATTTACTCTAACACTTAAAACCAACCTTTGTATTTTGTATTGTCATGTTCTTATATAATAAATAAAGAAAACGGGGAAGATAAAGCATTAATTTTAAAGTTGAAAATGAAAATATTATATTAATATGCCACTTTATATGAAAACATTCTAACAGAAATAAATCATATATTAAGTTAGTAACATTTATAAATTCTAAACTAAAGTAAATTAAAGCACATCCTCAAGTTAGGGTCAACCTTAATACTTCTTGCCGCTCATATTTTACCAAATTAATTAAAGAGAGAGTGTTTTCTTACACCGCACTGCCTAACAATTAGATTATAATAAAAAAATAGTAATTTTTAGAATCACAAATAAATTATTTATATTTTAATATGTATTTTAAAATGTTTTTCAAATTATAAGAATTTCGTTGCAATAAATAAGAACAAATATCAAACATTCTCTATATTAATTATATAATGACCTCATCTAACGGTTAGACTGTTTAAAATAAAAGAGTAAAATGCCAAAATAACCCCGACTTTAGGTTGAAAGTGCCAATATAACCCTGTAAAATCAGAAAGTGTCAAAATAAACCTAACTTTATGAAGTATGTGCCAATATAACCCTGTGGTGTGTTGACTTTGATTGCCAACGATAATTTTGGCCGGCAAACAAGGAAATGACCATTTTATCCTTGGATTTAAAATGGAAAAAACAAGGAAATGGAAAAGACAAAAACACCCCCTATTTCATCTTCCTTCTTCTTTCCACCGCATCGAGAGAAATGAGAGGTTTGCATATGCACGATGCTAGAGGTTGACCCCAGGAAGACAGTGGCTTAAGGCTATCACTGGAGGTGCAATTAAGGGCTGGACTCCACGTAGGTTTCACATTTTACGAATTCACCACTCGCCTCTCCAAACCCTCTGGCGACTGAATCACTTGGATTTACCCCAAACGGGCTATGTCAATTTAGGCCAAAAGGCTTACGGGTCCATCGAGAAGTATTGGATTTTCTGAATAATTTTTTTCGTGATGCTCGAAGGGGGAAAGGAATCGTGAGGGTTTGGCGGCGGCAGCATTTGTTGGCGGAGGAGGGTGGCGGGTGACAGGGTGGGGTGAGGGTGCTATGATGCTCAAAGAAGGTGAGCCGAATTGTGAGCTCAGAGGTGAAGGATCTCTGACAACGGTAAGGGTTTGGCTGCGGCGGTGGTGGGGTGGTGGTGGATGGTGGCGGGAGAGGTTGGGGAGGAAGACAAGCCATGGATTCCGCCACACTAAACCTATGTTTCAACTCCCCTTTCCAGCAAGATCTGAGGAAGACAATGCAATTTTTCAATTTTTTTGTTTCCTCATTAAACAAAACGACGTCGTTTTAGTATAAGTGAAACGACTTCGTTTTGTTCTCGTCAAGAGAATAAAAAGAAACCTGATAAATGGGCTTAACCCAATGGCCCAACTACTCTCATGCTCAGCCATTTCCTTTTAAAAAAATCTCACTAATTTTATTTTTAGAACCTTATTTATGTTATTATAAATTCATTAATTAACAAGATAGAAT
>JAULKM010000012.1:15632163-15650849 GCA_032355605.1 Rubia tinctorum | reverse complement strand
CAAAATAACTGAATTAATTATCTCCGTAATTAATCCTCAAACTATATTATGGAAAATGCACATTTACTGAAGGACACAAGTTCATAAATAGCCCTTACAGTATGTCTCATGTGCTATGTTAACCTTTTATATTCAACTAAAGTGGCATACATATTTCAGAATTACCTGCAAAGGCAGATTCTGATGTTGAATCTCAGGTTGATCCTGAATATCATCTTGTTGCTCATCCTTATCCAATTTCCAGGGCAACTCAGTGGTAGCCCCTTCAGTGACAATCTGAAACCAAAAGATGCCATCCTTAAAATTATAGGGATTCAGAACTAAAGAATGCAATGAAAAGTACTTATTTGCCCTAGAACTTAATATAAAAGTGCAAATATGCCACTAAAATTTCTATACAAGTTCATAAAAAACCCTCAAAATACATCTCCAATGTGGTAAGTTTACCCTATATGTCCAACAAAGGTGCTATATAAACATTATATTTACCTGAGAAGTTTGATCCAGAATCTCCAGTTGTACAACAGGCTCTCAGACCTTAGTTGTCTTCTGAATATGCAACGATGAATATAGTTATTTTAGTGAGGAGTAATAAATCCAAAATAAATAACATTGTAAATCTATTAATTCACCTTCGTCGGTCTTCCTCTCTTCCTCTTCCGTGAGATATTTTCCTCTGTTGTGTCTTGAATGTTTTTGGCTTAACTTTCTAGTTTGTCAGGGGCGGGGACTGATTCAATGCCGTTGTCCTACACGTATTACACATAAATTTTTTAAATAGTTTGGTACATAAAATTATACATCTAATCATTGACATAGATAAAATTTTTGTAGTTTACATTACCTCCCAAATCTACTTGCCCTTTTTTATTCTCCACAATGGGGTGCCCTCCAGGTATATTCGCTTTCTAAATTTTCTGAGCATTAAAATGGTTAGTGGTAAAGTTAGTCCTGTAACATATAACATGTTATAAATGCAAACAAATTTACCTTCACTGGCCTTCCTTTTTCGCTTCTTGTCCTTTGACTTGATGGTCTACACCGTGGAAACAAGACAGTAAAATCTACCTTGGTAAGCTGCATATTAGCCAAAATTAAGGATTTCAAATAAATGATTACCTCTATATTATTCCTCATTTGTGTTGCCTTATTTTCCTTTGTTGTGTCCTCGCACATGTTTTTATATTATACCTGAACTCACCACACTTGCTACATTTGTGTGCACTAGAGCATTTGAGATCATCCTCCCAGTTTTCCCTTGCTCTTTTGGTTTTTGGTCTTTGATCCACACTTTGTGGGGTCGTTAATAACACCAACCTTTTAATGAGAGAGTAGTTACTAACCTGTCGAGCTCGGAGATCAAAGATAGAAATTTATATGTTGCTCTTGTGCTCACTCCCAACTACTATAGAGTAGTTAGTGGAAAGTCCCGGGCCGTCCATATAGATTCTAGAATTTGAAGGTCAACTATACACAGCTCATAATCGGGAGACACTCTACTTGTGTGTCGGGAATAGCTAGTGATATAAACATAGGTTTTTTGGGGGATTTTATCTAACATTTACTAAGAATACAAATTAAGAGATAAAACGATATTAGACTAGCCTTGGGGATATTTGCGTAACATGACTGATGATTGAATTTGATCCTAGATTCTATCACATATAAGGCATATAAATCTATCTCATTTCTATGTCACATAGTGTGGATGATATTCGGTCATTCCCAATGTATGTCACACAAAGGTTCATCGGCATCTTGTATGCTATCACCACTTCCTTTGTAATAAGGGAAAACGCTTCAACATACAAACGATCTGAGCAGTGCTCCTTTTTCCTTGTAAAACTAACTCCCAATGCTAACGCGCTCTCGCATAAAGGATCATGTTCCAAAGCAGTAGCCTTGCGGGTGTTGCAGCCATTAGGTATGAGAGTAAGGAAAATACATCCCAGCAACTCCACTATGGACGCTTCTCCCTAGGCATATAGAGGCAAAGGAATCGTCATCTCATAGTGACTCTAAGGTTGAAACGAGGATGGTCTTTACAAAACTACCCTAGTTGCTACAAACAATCATACTTAAATCTACCAGGGTACACCGGGGGTGCCTCGCACCCCGTTAGTGGTAACGTCTTCTCTAACATGAACATTATTACATAATGATCCAATCAAGCCAGGCTATAAGAATCGGAACAGTACTCTCAATCAAACATGCATGCACACACACCACCGATACTCACGAACCTACTATACACCTAACCCAACACTCCCAAGGAATCAAACAAGCCTAGCACGATGCATATCACATATGAAACTATGGTGCATCATAATATATATATATAACATGCATCGTACAAGAATAATAAGCATAAATCAAACAACAATATTCATAGACATAAAAGATAAGATCTAGAATCTCACAAAATTATTACCTAGTGATGAATACAAATAAAATTATCAAGTAATTACACTAATCCATGGACATTGAACCCAATATAATTATTGGATTCATTTCCATAGGCATAACCTAGGAAATAATAAATGAGACGAGAAGAGTTAGTCTCTTTTTCTCTCAACCTACTCTTAGATCTAGAAATTAGAAATTACAATTTATAAAGGCTCTCAAAATCCTAGTAGAGTAATGCTCTTTATATAGTAGGTTGAAATGGGCCTTGAAAATCAGAAAACAAAGTAAAACCTAGCAACTATGTCGGCACGGGCCGTGCAATAGCACACTGCTCCCACCACACAACCCGTGCAAAAGTACATGGGCAGCGAACTACAGGTTGTCCTCAGCCAAACTGGGCATTCGACCCGCACAAAGTCACACAGGCCACCAACTGGAGAGTGTATTTTTTCTATCTAAGGAGTGTGGCTCGTGCAGATGCATGCGAGCTACTAACTGGAGTCACAATCGTTTACTTCTGATGGCGCTTCCGCACAGTTGGATATGGAGCGAGGACATGAGGACCAAGTTTTCATTTTCAGGGTGCACGGGTCATAAAAATGGACACGGTCTGCATGAGAACTTTATCGCACAAGTCAATTATTTGGCACAGGCTGTACTAGTTACTTCTTTCTAGATTTTAACTCTTTTTTTCGGCGCATCCCATCTACTACCACGATTAAGAGTGTGGCCTTCGGTCTACCATCATCCTTGCGAATAGCCTTTGACTATCTTCTAAAATTCTCGCAAATTGCCTTCACTAAGCTACTCCAAAGTGCTTATGACCGATATACAAATATGTTTAAAAAATAAGGGATTTAGATATGAAGACCAACAATAGATATCTAAACCTTTTCTCAATGCAACTCAACTAAATCTAGCAATCAACCGTACAAAATAACCAAACGATATGTTTAATGCCTTGGAAAACACATGCATTTTGTTTCTCATCAGCCTTCATATTCACCGCTATCTTACCAAAAAGACTTATGCAACACTAGTAAAATTATGTGGTTGTAAGATTTCTGGATCATTGCCTTGGACAACATCACATCAATGTATTCATGAATTGGGATCCTCTTGTACACCATTACTGATGTAGCTTGTTTACAAGTGATGCCTCTATGACGCTAAACTCCACACTCACAAGACCTACTGACCAGGTTAACTATATAGTGAGAATCACTATCAACGATATCATAACTGGTCTCAGAGCTGGAGAAGAATGTCATTCTCCTCAACTACTTGGTGGAAATTCATATCATTTTCTCCAATCTAGGACACATCACAGTTATTCACTCGACACTTTCCCGATACCTAGCCTCCATCATTGCTATCATTTTATACCTTAGTTATTCAAACATGGACAATATGGGGAGTTTTGGGAGGCTCCCTAACCATTTATTGAACGAATTTGATGGATTGTTTGTCTCATTTACACATTTGAACACCTTGTTGAATGTATATTGTGCCCATAATGAGTCCCCCAATCTTGGTAAGATTGGTGTATGCCTCTGTATATAGTGACTTTATTCTTGCCATTACCTCTTTTAATTTTCTAGCATTGTACGTCATCGATGCGTATAGAATAGCTTTTTTAGAATCCCTGTCGGGAACTTCTAGCAGAAAGTCACATATTTATGCATGCAGCACTTCCCCGGTGTCACATGAGGTGCAATTTTGCAATTTCCACATTCAATACATACAACATAAATTATAATAATACATTATCTACAATCATATTTTGGTGAGGTTGAAAAAAACCACATATTACATATACCTAGATGTATATCAACATTTTAGTTTAGCAGTTAAGGGTTAATGCGAAGAATTCCTTCTGGACCAACATAATATCTAGATTTAGAACCGCTTTCTTTAACATCTTCATAAGTCCTGCATAACAGAGTCCCAGGAAAGTCCTCATAATCCTCTACAATGCTAAGTCAACGAATGATCAGTATAGTGATAGTGTTTATGGAAAAAAGTGTCGTTACCTCTCGTGCTGCATGGATTATCCATTTATGGTTGATTCATTCTGCAATCTCATGGACCATATGATTAGATCATGGTTTTAGTGGCGTGGCTATAGGTGAGAACTTTCTCTTCGTCTAGGTTCATTTAGGGAGGCTCACTCCAGGCGAGGTGCTACTATTGGCGAGGTTATTTTTATTCTCTTGCAAACCATATTTTACGAGGTTCACATGGCTTGGTATTACTTCTTCTTCGGACTTTGTGTGTTTAAGGGAGATGTATACCATCAGCCCCTCTATTTGCAAAGTTTTATGGAAGTGTAGTGTTTGTGTTTTATTATGAGTACATTGTAAAATATAATCCACTAATCACAAAGTCTTGTGGGACCTCGCAGGTTAAAATGTTAGTTTTGTAAAGTTGAAATATTCAATAAAAAATTTATTCGTATGTGTAAAAAGTTATTATTGGATCTTTTAACGATTGGCAGTTCCTTTTTAAACTTACTTACGTAAATTTCATGAGTTAAAAAGGTGCACTTTTTGAGCCACTATTTCAGATGCGAGGCTTATAAAAAGTAACTATTGTGATTTTGTGGGGTTTACTTGAATTTATATTGCTATCGGTTGGGTCTTAAAGCTTGTAAGTTTACAATGTACTTTCCCCTATCGTCTTCCATTGTTCAAATATGGTGATTTTTCAATTAGAGTCACCATTCTCTATATCCTGATCTGGTACGGGCCTTGATGGGGCGGCGTGTGGTAGTGATGCTAGCTCTAGTGAGGAAAGTGTTGCTGGAAATATAAATATAGAGGACATAGATGAAGAAGATAGTATTGTAGATGATACCGCTTTGTCAAAGTTGAAAAATTGTCATTCTTCCCTAAAAATATTTTGATATACAATTGCCCAAGGTAGGGGTGAGGGTATGGAGCCCTCCTCTAGGTTTTTTTTAGTGTTTATGAGCATCATTTCTTATATGGATTAGTATTACCTATCCCTGAATACATTTGTTTTTCCTATACATGTATAGTATGGTTCTTACCCAACTTTATCCACAATGTTTGGCTGTATTGACAGGATATATAGAATTGTTCAAAGATGCTAACAAAGTTTTGGATATTGAAACTTTTATTAAGTTTTATAAGCTATGTAGTGATGGTTCCATAGGTGTGTATACATTTCACCCTATCATTCCTACTTTTCAACTTGTGGATGAGTTCCCAGTAATTGTGGCTACTAGAAAAACCGGTATTTCTTTGTTAAGTAAGAGGATGGCATGCCTAGGGATGGCAGTGGGGCGGGTTTCGGTGGAGGTCTGCTCCGCATCCACCCCAATGGGGGTGTGTATAGGTGTAGTTTTTGTGGGGGTGGGTGGGTATGCATTTGAAAATTGATACACACCATGGGTAGTGGGTCGGGTAATGATATTAGTTCATACTCACCCCACCCTAGCTCCTCCCACTATACCCGCTATGTACACACTAATTTAATATAATAAACTATTATTTTTCCATAATGCACACTTTTACTCATAATATTTTTATGTAAATATTATTAAACTTTTAATATAATATTATTAATTTTAAAGCAAAATTTTAGGGTTTTTTTTGGATATATAGATGGGGTGAGTAAAATAGATTTTAAGTTGGTATAAAGACCCTAGTGGGGGATAGGGTGGGTATGTGTATGAAAATTTTAGGTGGGTATGGAGGTACCATAATCCGTACCCGCCCACCCCATTGCCATCCCTAGGTATGCACATTCCTCATTGGAAATATTTTGTTACTACTGAACCTTAGTTTAAGGTTAGAAGATTGACTAAAGAGAGTCAGCTAGTTTGGGAAATGTTACGGCATGCTGTGAAGATAGAACATCCTCGTGAAAAGAAAGTTTGTTCCTGTTAAAATTGTCTAATAATTGAATGCTTAAGTGATTTTTTCATTTCTTAGTTTTATGTATGCTATGTAGGGATGACATTATCTAAATTTGGTGCTAAACCGGTAAGGAATGATAAAAAAGGTAAGAAAGGAAAATCTTTTTCAGAACGCCATTCCCGCAAGAAGGTTAAGACTACACATTATGTTCCTTCTAGCCTGGCTAGGATTAGTTTTGGTAGCAGGAAAACCAATCAAATTCCCATTGTTGTTATGAAGGATGTTCCATCCCGAATAATAGAGGTTTGTTTGTTGTTGCTTTTATATGTGCCTATTATGATTAGTTATTGATGCAAGACTATGAATCACAGTTGAGTGATATGATTAAAGAGGTTTGTCAAGAGATGCATGAGAAGTTGAAGGTTGCTGAAGGGAAGTGTTAAAAATGGAGATTTCTATGGAGGAAAAACACAGATGAATAAAACCTTGATCGATTAAATTTCTGAGTTGTGGGATAGATGTTATGTTTATTCTTATTATGCTTATGCACTAGTTAATAATTTTTTGAAATCATGAGGTTTCTATAACTTCTTTGTAATGATTTATCCTAAGATTTCATAGTTGGAATGCTACATAGAAAGGAAAAGGTTGCTGGAGCTAAATCCTATTGCATCAAGCATAGGACTTGATAATATTCATACTCTCTATTAATTTTCTAGACAAGCTGCAAACATCTTAGATATGAAGTATTTTAAATGATCGCAGACGATGTGCCTCAATTTAAAATGTTGACTAACTTTGAGAAACTATCTTAGTTGCCCACATTGAATGAGCTCAAGGAAAATGAATAGGACAAGTATATGGAGGATGAGGATAAGAAATTTATGATAATGGATGAAGCTATGGATGAAGCTATGGTACACGAGTCGATGGTAGGGATAGTACCTTTGGTGAAAGAGATGTTTAGGCATAATAGTATACTCGATGATGCAGGGTGCTCACGACGGAAAGGAATTTAAAATAAATGTTATGGTAATGTGTGAATGTTATGATTCTGAGGGCTTTTTGGGCCTTATTTTTTTGTATTTTAGGAAAATATTTTAATGGAAGTGCTATTGATATTTATGCTATTGGAGTTGTTTTTGTATTCGTAAACTAGTAATACCTCGATGTGTTTCATGGTATTCGTGATGAAGCAATAATAAATAGTCATTTACATTGTTGGCTGGTGATGTTCCAGGAGAAACTATGACCAATTGCATTATTTCATTGGCATCATGTTCTCCCAATACACGTATCCACGGTATATGATTAGCTTACAAAAGTAATTTGTGGGGTAATGGAAATTGGGTATGATTAATCAGAAAAAGCTGAGGGGAAAGACTGATGTGTCTTATAATTGAGCAGTTGGTTGGTGTTTATTATGCAATATGTTGTTTTTTATGTAGAAGTAATCTCGGGACACGTTTCATGGTGTTCGCGATGTTGCATTCATGGTTGTTCGCTTGTGTCGATGGAAGGTGATGTTCCAGGCGTATGTGAAGTTGTGACCAGTAAACATCACTGACTTAACATCGTGTTTTCCATTATACGTATCTGTGTTATGTGATTTGTATAAATTTTTTTTTTTGCAAATTATGGGGTTCGGGGTAGAAGTGTGCAACACTCTCGGGCTGGTTAGTTCCTAGATGTCTACGTGAGGTTGTAACTTATCCCACTTTTTTGTTCTTATTTTTTGGCCTTTTAGTGGGACGTAAATGCAAGAAAATATGTTGAATTGGACTTTATCAGAAATAAGATGTTTTTTCCCAAGCAACTTTTTTGCTACTTAGTTTTGCGGGGATCGTGTTTTATATAAGTTATGCATACTGAATGTTTTAAGTGTTTTATTTAATTTTTTGTATATTGACAGGATTGACGAGTGGGATTAGCGAATGTGAAGTGAAGGGAGGTGGTGGTTCTATGAACATATCTCAAAAACCCATTGGACGGGAATGAAGATGGACTAGTGTGGGTTTCGTCGCCAGATTTCACTCCAAATGATTGTTTGGAGTGGGGAATATACAGTGCAGGTGGTGATTCTAACCCTAGTAGCCTCCTGTACTTTCTTTAGTCTGGCTCTACATTTGAGTGTAGCAATTTTGTTACTGTTATACTTATCTCATCGAACCATTATAACATTGGTGTACCTAGGGGAACTACCTAGATAAGAATGAGGGGATGAAATCTATTTTCCCATTTATTTGGAAGTTATGTAAGGCCTATGTGTGTTTATCATGATCGGATTGTATACCGCATTATTGGAAGTTAGAAGATATTTATCGAACTGTATGTTTGAAGATTTTTGGTTTAACTAGGTTGTATCATATTCATTTTAAAGCTAGTTTTATGAGGTCTAGAAAATTGTTCATGCATCACCAATATTGATTTGATATATAGTAGTCTTATGTATGTTTGTACAAGAGGTCTGCGTCTTCTAGAGTGGGGATAGTTTTCTACTATGATAAGCTGTGAAGCTCGTGTTGTCTATGACAGTTTGAGTTTTTTTTAATTAATATTCTTTGTATAAAATTATTTTCTCTAAGCATTGTATGAATGCGATTATATATTGTGCGAGGTGTGTTTTGCATATCTGGGTGTAAACATACTGGGAGGTCTTCGTCGTACATCTCAAATATAAAATTTATATCCCTAAAGTGCTTCCTAAATACAACTGAGTAGATAGTGGCAAATCGGGATCGTCCACAAAGTAGAGGAAGTTTTCTTAGGGTTCATGCATGTAAAGGTGGATAATAGCATATGCATACATATATATATACATACATATACATACATACATATACATACATATACATACATATACATACATACATATACATATACATATATATACATACATATATATACATATATACATACATGCATATACATATATACATACATATACATATATACATACATACATATATATACATGCATATATATATATATGTATAAGCAACTAAAGAGGGGGGTTTTGGTTGGGTTTTTCTAAGTTATGAAAGGAAAAACAAGTCAACTAGCAAATGAAGGAAATTATACTAATCATGCAACAACTAAAAAAGGATGATAAAATCACAATTAACAAAGCTTAGGCGCAATTCATTCCCACTTCTAAGCCTTATAGATCCTAGAAACAATCACGCATTCAATCACATTAATTACCTATTGTGAATGCTATCACTTCCATTTTGAAGATAAGCATTCCGTTCTTCTTAAGAGTAATTTATAAAAGCGATCAATGACTATTTGTAAACCTCACCAACGATCACTCTATAAAAACAACACCTAAAAGTTTTTCATCAATGGCATCAAACACAAATAACCAATAGATTTGATAGCAACTACAAGTATTCTACCAAATTTCTAGCCATTTAACCAAACAAAACATTTATTAGGTTTAACCTAGAAAGATCGGTATTCAAGATTCTACCTTTTAGTGCCACCTTAAGATAAATATGATAACAAACCACATTAACATACTCATCTAGCAAGATTAACATCATTTACCCAAGAAGAAGTTCTAATTCCATGTTTTTGGATTTCATGCCAAAAGTGAGAAGAAATGTACACATCTCTAACACCTTAGAATAAACCATACAAACACTTCATATTCTCAAACAACCCATCACATAAATGAAGTAAAAAAAACATCAATATCACAATAAATGCTAAATAATCAATGCTCATAAAAGAGTGAAATAGAGTTTTTCACTACATGGGTTTGGAATCTTCAATCAATTGCTCCTAAGTGATAACTTAGCTACTACAATCCATACTAATAATCCAAAGTAAATCAAACATAATCCAAGATGAAAATAGATGAAAAACAAATAGAAACTAGGGTTTTGAAAGAGGGAAATTTGGGGGACAAGAGATCAGAATGAGAGGATAGGAGTTGGTATTTAAAATACAAGAAAATAATAAAATGGGCCACTTGCAGCAGGGCTGTTGCGACTAGCGAGACATTCCTCATGACTTGCGACAAGTGAAATGCTACATCTTCAAATCTTCAATTTTCTTGTACATGTCCTCAAGCTTCACTTTTTACTTCTTTGTTTTCAAATCTTCAACTCTTCAAACCCCAAAATATGGTCTTCAAATATTCATATATTTTTCTCGTCACAAAAAACTCCCTAGAAAATTAGTAAGAGAGCAAAAGTAGCTTTTAACTCTCTTAAGAGAATGTGAAGGCAAAATGAGATTTAGAGCACAAAAGTATACAAAATTAAGCCCAAAATGTTCTAAAATTACCACAAAAAATGAACACGTCACATACCTTAGCTGTGATAATGTAATATTGCATTGTACTACCGTTGTGGGACCAAATCTGGTTCACTTCATTGCTTACCTCTAATTCTGCATGTTTGAGGATTTCTAATTTGTCCCGGTTTGTTTCGTTGCCTGTGTCTAATCTAATTGTTCGAGGCTTTTCCAACTCGTCCTACGGCTAATTTCATTAGTGTTGTGTTTTATTAATAGCTACCCCTATAGCTGGTTTGCCTTGCTGTTTCCATTGTCATGGGTTACGGTTCTTAACTCGTGGCTGCAGGATGTTTATGCTTGTATTGTAGTTTCACCCACCAACCATGCATTTATTGTAGATAGTTGTCATCTATTCATTGTACTCATTCATTATATTCTGCCTTGCTACTAATATATACGACTGCTCTCAAGTTTATCAATTTTTTCTCTATTGATATGGTAGCTGGCCTCCTCCTAATACCAGGAAGATATAAAAAGATATAATTGATCCTCACAGATGGTGCCACAGATGCGGGGAATTCCTTTCGGTTCAACATAGTATCTAGATTCAGCATCACTTTCTTCAACAATTTCAACAATCTTACATAACATGGTTCTAGGGAAGTTCTATGGATCCTCCCTGATGCCTAAGTCAGTAAATGATCAGTATAGTGATCGTGTTTTTGGGAAAATTGTTGTTACCTCTTGTGCTAACATGGATCACCTATTTATGTTGATACATTTTGTAGTCTCCGTAGATCATGGACTATATTCCTAGATCATGATATTAGTGTGGTTATAGGTGAGAACTTTCTCTTCTTCTAGATTAATTTATGGTGGCTCACTCCAAGCGAGGTGCTGCTATTAGCGAGGTTATTTTTCTTCTCCTACGAGTTGTTCTTTACTAGGTTCACAGGGCCCAAGGTATTACATATTCTTTGGACTTCGCATGAATAAGGGAGATGTATGCCAAGGGTATATTTGCAGTTAGTCTCACTAGGATACCGTTGTCGTGCCTCTCAAAGATAGTATAAGCCATAATTGCGGCTAACAAGTGAAAAGTAGATAGTAGCAAGTCGGGGTCGTCCATGAGGAAAATGAGGTTTTATCGAGTGTCAAATGCAGTTAAAAAGAATAAGAGGAAGTCACTCTACATGTGTGGTAACAAATTGGGGAGTTTTGGTCTTGGAAAAATACTATGCTTACTTTAAACTACTAAATTAACAAAATATTATAAAGAACGATGCAAATATGATCACACTAGCACGAAAGATGTAATTAAGATGATAACGAGTTTTGGGCATAATTGGTTTACATTTCTAGTCATCCTTTGATCACCGATTAATTAAAATATTTTTATGCATTAATCACATATTGTGGAGAATTCATCAACACCTTTTGAGTGATGATATTTCTCGCCTCTCTTTGGTTATAGTTAGAGTGGGCGATCGACGCCACCCAATAACTCTTACCCTCGGGTCACCCTAGACGATCGGCATCACAGATTTCCACGAAGATAGAAATACACATGTAGACCCAATCCTACAAGCGAGACATATTTGGATAGCACAAGTATATCTACTAATAACGACTACGAGGATCGGCCTTCATGCTAAACATTATTAGTGAGCCACGTTGATAATTAGTCCAACTCATTCAAATTCATCCTAAATCTAAACAATTTCATCAATCAATAATCATAATTATTTGTCACGCCCAATTATAACCTAACATCAACTAACGATAATCACATCGACAAAAAGTCAAAGTCTTCCGGGTTTGACCAAAAACCCAGCAAACAATCAATTCACAATCTTCAACTAGTTCATCGTCCTATTCTAAATCATGCATTAATCACACAAGAAAGCACAAAATATGCTTGCTAATCAAAGCACAACTTATGATAAACCAAATCTCACAAATTCATACTATAAATGCTTACCAATTGCTCCAAAGAGTATATTTATCCTATATTAGCTAAACTCACAACAAATGAACAAAAATCTATGGTAAACATAAGAGAAAATATGAAGAAATAAATGTGTTCTATGGTTTTGAAGAGAGAAAATTCAGATAAGGAAACAATTGTGAAGAGAGAGACTAAAAATGATAATTAAAGCTGCAGCCCAATCCACCTCTACGGGCCGCATGATATTTATATCATGTACATATTAATTTATATTTATAGTCAACGTTTATAAAAAAAATTACTGGTAAAAAGTAAATGTTTCAGGAGTAATTTGCAGTTTAAAGTTTTCTCTTTCACGACTTATGAAATGTTTTGACGGACTCAAAAATCATAAGTAGAATTTTGTAACGAAAAGATGATGTTACATTGGATTATATATAATAATAAAGATTGAGTCAAAGCAATGAGGAAATGACAAATGAATTTCCTGCAAAAGATATTTTTTCCTTTTTTTTGACTCCAAAAAGATATTTTGGGATGACAACAAACAAGAAGGAAAGAAAGAAATAAATGCCATGACGGAAGAAAGACCAGCGTTGCCAAATGACAAAAGCACCCCCAGAACTCACAAGCGCGGATTTCAATCGTTTCATTTACACAGGCTAGAAATCTTTAACAAGGGCCACAGGGATCTTCGCTGAACCGTCCTAACCTAAAGAGGGCCAATCCCGTCATTTAACCCAAAACCCACCACACGTGTGAGTGAATTACCCAAACCTCCCTGCTCAATCCCACCCCTCCACGTCTACAATCCGCTCCCCCAGTTTCTCATCCAACGGCCCGGATCCCGCCGCGAAGAAGCACAGAGAAAACACAAAGCCAAGCACCCGTTACGAAGGCAACGAGAGAGGCCTCCGCAGCCAATGAGAGCAAGTCCCCCGGATCGCTGACGTGGGAAGAGATTTTTGAAATCCCGCCAAAACCAGACCGCGGACTTGAAAATGTCTCTCTGTTTCAATTTAGCCCCCCTCTCACAAAATTCTCTCTCTATCCCTCCCCTTCTTATCTCCCCCATTTCGCAACGCACAATTCACACACCACAACACCAAAGCAACGCACAGCATATCCCCTTATTCTCTCTCCATCTCCACACCCCAGGTACAACTCGTCGCCGACTCAGTCCGATCCAATCCGAGTTTGGCCGATTTCCGAGCGGTTCTCACTGGTTTTATTACTCTTCTTGCAGGTATCGCCATGAAAGGAGCTAAATCCAAGGGCAAGGCCGATGCCAAGTGAGTTCTGCTGTTCTCCTCCCCTCCTTTGTGATTTGTTGTTTAGATCTGATCTGTTACTCGTGTTTTGTAGTGGTTATTGATTTTGGTTCGTTTTTTGATTTAGGCTTTCCGTGAAGAAGAGCGCGCCTAAGAAGGCTCCTGCGAAGAAAGGAAAGGCTGCTAAGGACCCGAACAAGCCAAAGAGGCCTGCAAGCGCCTTCTTCGTCTTCATGTAAGCTCAGTTCATCTTCATATGGTTTAATTTTTTAAATTGGTAATTTTTTATGCTAGGTTTTGTTTTAAATTGTTCGTATAAATTGAACTCTTCAGGGAGGAGTTCCGGAAGACCTACAAGGAAAAGCACCCAAACAATAAATCTGTTGCCGCTGTGAGTAATTTATTTCCCTTGTAGATCCGGAAGCCTTTTGATCACTTTTGCCCCTAGATGTATAACCCCAAGTCCTATTTAATTGTTGATACAGGTCGGTAAGGCTGGAGGTGACAAGTGGAAGAGCCTGTCTGATGAAGTATGTATACCCCTTAAGCATACGATTTTGAGTTATACGTATTTAATCAGTGAATTTATTATTGATAGATTGGAGTTTTTACTCTTTACTGTTTTTTGGGCGGTGCAGGAAAAAGCCCCCTACCAAGCTAAGGCTGAGAAGAGGAAGGTGGAATACGAGAAAGAGCTCCAGGCCTACAATAAGAGAGTAGTAAGCAGTTTTACTTTTTACTGTTCTTCCACCGTGTTACTTGGTAACGGTATACTGACACCTTTTATTTTACTATTGCAATAGGCCGAGGGACCTGCTGAGGACGAGGAGGAGTCTGACAAGTCGAGGTCCGAGGTCAATGATGACGAGGACGACGATGAGGGCAGCGCTGAGGTATGAGAACGCTAGTATTGTCTAAAGCTGTTTTTGTATGTAGTTTATTGGCTATTAATCGTATTAATTATTCATGATTTTGGGCTGTTCAGGAGGAGGATGATGAAGATGATGAATAAACGAAGGTGTAGGACATGGGCGCCCTTCGCTTGGATCCGTTGCGAAGCCTCTTGCGTCCGGGATAAATAGTTTTTTTTTGGTTTCGAATGGTAGTTTTTGGGTTAGTGGGAAAAAAAAAGAAGAAAATCTGGGTAGTAGTTCCAGGAAGCTGCTGGATAATTTAATTATATGGGTCTGTACTCTATTAGATCTGGCTGGTGGCTTTGCTCTTTTGTCGTGGTAATATAAACTATAGTTTGGCCCAGTTCGTGTTGGTTTTTGTTAATGAAATCTGGTGCGTGCATTGGAGGTTATGTTCTAATCTGACCTGTTTTTTCGCATCTGGGTTTTATCTTCAAAGAACCAAGGAGTGTAGAAATTTACTTGTCCTTTGGCTTTCTGAACCGGTTGCATGCTGAATGCTTGATGATTATTTTAACTTGGTAAAGATTTCAGCGTCGGTGGTGTTACAAGGAAAATGATTTAGGGTGTCGAAACAAGCAAGACTGAGGCGCTGTCATGGGTTGGTTGGGAAGAAGCAAGTTTAATCCATCATGATATCCGCGGAGCACTTCTTTTGAAGCGATTAGGTTTAGGAGAGTAAATAGGATGAAAGTGCAAAAGGAACACAGGCTTGGCTAATAGCACGAGATGTCCCCCTACTCGTCCAGCTTTTCAAATCTCAACTCAATTTCCTATGCTTATTCTACTAGTATCTGAATTCAAATGTCAATTTAAAGCGTGGTACTCTTAGAAGATCAGAAGGGGAACGGATTGAGCATACTCCGTATTTTTCCAATTTTTAATGTCACTACATAATCACCCTATAATATTTCCTGTCAAACACATCTCTTTCTACATGCATTAACGTATGTAATCATTCACATGGCAAGGATATTCGGTCCTGTTTTTATCATGGTTAACAAAATGTAATTTATTTGAGGCAATAACACTTAAATACAATAAAATGGGAAAAAAAAACAATTCTTCCTATCATGTGCATAAAGAGGAGAAGCATTGAACAAACACTATTCCCTTCGTCTCAGGAAAAAATGACGCATTTATTTTTTTTACGATTTTCAATGATTATGTTTGACCATCAATATCTCTAACTACATATAATATTTTTTCATAAACAAATTAATATTTAGAAAATAGATATTAAGATGAATCTAACAATATTTCATATGATATTTTTATTATAGAGTATGTAATATAAATTTTATATTTCAAGTCAAAGTCTACAATTTTTGACTTGAAAAAAAGTAAATGTGCCATTTTAGGTGGGATGGAGGGAGAAGTAAATATTCTTTCACAATTTGACCTAATTATTTTAGTCAAAGAGACGACAATGCCTATTTAAAATAAATCTAAATGAAAATACAAAAGGAAAAAATATAAATAAAACGCACAAATGATACTAGTCCTAAGTTCATTTGACAAATATAAGAGTACATGGATATTTTATTTTAAAAAGAGAGTGCATGGATATTGGAAGTCCGAAATGGAAGTTAAAAATAGTGTGCAGCTCCCTCGAAAATGTGTTCACACACATAGATGTAAGATTAATTGTAATTTTATGAACAAAATGATAAAAGTCAGTGGAACATGAATCACACAAAAAAGCTGCGATTTTTAATTTTTAGTTTTGAAAGTCGTTTTTTAGAGTGTAAATATATGATGTGGTACCTTTTCTTTTTTGAATTCATTAAAAGCATTATAATTTATTATATATTGACGATACTTGATTTTCAAAACACTTCGAGAATAAGGTAACAATCAGGTAACCATTGTGTTGAATTTTGTTCTTGGACTCGAGAAATAGAAGCTTGTGCAAGAAACTCACATTTTAGATGTGCTTATTACGGAGTACACAAATTCTGCACATGATGTTAAACTACATAAATACTCGTGCCAAAAAACAGAACATAATCACAGCAGTATGCACATTTACAGATAATAGCATGAGTATTGTTCACCAAAATTTTGTACACTAGCATTCTGGATTATTACGAAGCCCTGCACATAAAAATTACCTCTATAAGAAAACCCAAAACCCAAAAAAAATTGGTATCAGGCTCAACGGTAAACAATGTAGGATGTCAAGAATTTTGTTTGCCATTTTCTGCATATCGCAGGACATCTTTTGCCATTGAGGAGAATGATTTGGCAGTGTCCTGCATTTCTGCAGATTTCATGTTTATACCCTGCAGCTTCTTCAAGTTTTCACTCAACTTATATTTTGCAATGTTTGCATAACCTGAACTCGTATCCTGCACGAAGATAACAACATAGAGGTTTATTTAATTTTCTCTGCATCTTCTTGTGAGGATAAACTGAAAATTATCTACTCCCTCAAGTGAAAAGCCAATTCCAGCTAATGCAGCAATATGGTTCATACCTCGTAGCCATCAACGTAAAATGATGAAGCTAAATGTAAATGCCTATGATGTAGTGATGTAACATTTGTTTTATTCTTGGTTATCAATGAAAACATTGGACCGGAAAAAATGGTAAGTTTATGATGAACTTGCAGACAAGTTCCAGCATGAATGAACTGCCAAAGATGTTTGAAGAAATGGTGCTTCGTTCTAGTTTCACTTTTATATTCACTAATCACGGTATTCATGCAGGAAGCATGAAGTCTGAAGATAAACCAGAGGTGAAACACTGAACCAACTGAAGTAGCACACAACGGCAAGTGCGGGAAATGATTGAATTTTTTTTTTGGATAAAAAATGTACTAAATATTTACTTACAGCTGTTGTGTATCCATACTTCTTCTTTATCTGGTCAATAGAACCAACCTTCTCATCATGCACCACTACTGGTGGTGCTTTCTCAGTTTTGACAGTCATATGCTTAAGTTTACCTGATAGGATGAATGTAGCATAATTTAAGTTTCAAAAGGTGAATCAATAACATTTGTTGAGTTATTTCTTATTCTGAAATGTTAATACAAGTGCAACATTATAAAACTACTCTATGAAGTTGCAAACCTTTGATAGCCTGAAACTTTCCCGAGAAGTTTTGTTTGTTCAGGGCAGCTATTACACTGTTTCCTTTAGGTTTTTCATCGTGATCGTCCAGATCGATATCATCTGTTGAGGAAGAAAAAGATACCGTAGAGGACAGATTAGATTACTGGAGAGCTGAGCAGTATAACATAGTACTGTATAAAAAATTGATATTGCTGAGCTATCAAATTTTTAATATTCCCAAGAGAATCGTAGATGGTACCTATGTCCAGATCAAGATCATCTTTGGTTGAACAGATCCTTTCTTCATTTTCTGATTCTAAAGGGAAGTTAGGCGTAGAGAAGGTTATTGACAATGCTGCAATGCTTGCTTTTGTATCTTCAATTTCAGTCTCACTCTTGGTCTTAGTTCCCTTAACATCTTTGATAACAGACCCAAATATACCCTACCAAATGAATATAAAAAAGCAACAGGAATTAGTCACAGAAAATTTGAAATCCGTACACATTCATTTCAGCGTATGAATTTATGAACTCTGAAAGGAAGGTATACCTTCTTCTTTTCTTTGTGAACGGTTGGTGAAGACCCTTCTGCAACAGCGAGGTCAGTTGAATGGACTTCAGAAGCGTAGTCCAAAAACCTGACGAAGGATCACGTGAACAATAAGAAGTCAGTTGATTTCTTAATTTTAAAGAATAAGAAGGGCAGGAAGCACAGCAGTTGCTCGATACCTGTAGACATCTTCGTGTAATGCTGCAATAAAAAAGACTTCCTGATCACCCTCCACCTGTTTATTTCATTTAGTTCATTACTATATAAACATCTCGGTGGTCCAAATTAGTCTAAATTTTAGATACGATGAAAAACAAAGCTAAGTGAAGCAGCTTAGGGTCAAAGCTTTACCGAAATAATATCACCATGACTTGAGAAGCATACTGAAGTACTCGAAATAGAGTTTTGC
>JAULKM010000012.1:15608428-15626848 GCA_032355605.1 Rubia tinctorum | reverse complement strand
GATGCGGCCGCATCCTGGAAAAGTAGTGCAGCAGCAACTCGGATGCGAGAAGGCAGCGCATCGAGCGCATCGCGCATTATACAAGCGCATCCGAGCGCATTTTTAAACCAAGATATATATATATACTGAAACAGAGACGTGAAGCCAAGACTCACCGAGGAGCCGTTATAAAATGGCGCCAAATGGAGGCTCCGCGTCGTGCGTCAGTGTAACTGATTCTGAATGTAGACTTTTTTTGTTTTATTCTTTAAATTATTATCATTTCTTTTTTTTATATAAAGAAAGTCGAAAAACAACATTCGATCTCATTGTTGTTATTATTTTTATCTTCCAAATAAAATATCATAAAAATCATTCCATCTCACGCAACCAATCTGTTAAATGATAGCAAAAATGGTCAAATTTAGGCTGTAGACTTCCACCGCTTAGTTTGCAACGGCCACCAGACCATCACTATTTACGTGAATATAAGGAAATAATTGGTTGCTTTTAACAACCTCTCCACTTTAATGATTAAAAAAGCGGCAGATTTTATTTTTTTTTTCTCTCTCGCAGTTCAGCAAGAATGAACCCTCCACACGTTAAGAGAAAAATAAATACTCCATCCGTTCTATAAAAAATGCTACATTTACCTTTTCCAAGTTAAAATTTACAAACTTTAATCCTAATTATATATATATATATATATCATGTGAGATATTATTATATTCATTTTAACATCTATTTTCTAAATATCAAATTTTTATGCAAAATTATTATGTGCAGCTAGAGATATTATTGGTCAAATATAATCATTGAAAATCATGAATAAGTAAATGTGTCATTTTCTCTGGGACGGAGGGAGTATATGAATAAAAATAGAATATAAATATTTTATAATAATATATATAAGAAATAATACAAAAGAAAAGACAGTGTAGATTGATTAAAAAAAGAAATTACTTTTAATTTTTTAAAAGTTTTATTTTCCTCTTCTAACCCATCAATTTCAGGATATATTTGTTATCTTTTCCTCTTTGTATTTATTTCGCAATTTACTGGATTTAAAAGAAACCAACGAGGAACACTTCTCATTTCTCTCGAAACCCCTACTTTTCTCCTCAATCTTCTTTTCCCTATTTTCATATTATAGGGATATAGAAAAACAACAATTTATTTATCAAATGCTCTTCAAATATTTATGTTATTGAATAAGTATGAAATCTGTTTTTATAATTAGTCTTGTCTTTCGACCATGTCGATTAGATTGCGTGTTCATGGTAATCACTCGATTCAGTTGTTCACGTCGATGTGCTATTCTCGATTGGGTAGTATCATTCGTGTGTAGTAGTTTTATTTGTATTTTATGTATTATGGATTTCATTTATTTGGATGCGTCGATGTGTGTTTTTCAAGGTGTTTACGGTTTGGACGAAATAGATTGTACTTTGGATCAACTGATGTGGTGTGAAGCTGCAGAAGATTCGTGTTTATCGTAGTGATATTGATGTATTATACACTTCTCTCTACCAAATAGTTATAATTTTTGCAGAAAGCAAATTAATATCCCAATGACGATATTTGCGGTTTTTATTGAAATTTTAATTTGCAATAGTAATAACGCTCAATCATGTGATTTTGATATCATTTCAATATATTAGTTATTGTTAAATACTAGTTAGACTGAATGATAATTTTACTTATTATAATTGTTAATTTTTTCAGCGTCTATAATGATTGATTAAATAAAACAATGAGGAGAATAAAAGAAAACAATGATGGATCAAAGAAGAATTTGATTGTTCCCACTTCCCACCATGCATAATTCCATTCGGCCTACAATAACATTGACAATATTGTTCCCCTCAATAATTCCGATCACTTTTTCTTTGTGTTTGATAATTTGTTTGGCCAAATGTTTGATATCTAAAGGGGCTATTGGCAATCACATCTAGTGATACAACTAACACAAACTCTGGTTTAATAATTGACTTCTATTATCGCACATTCAATAATTCATGTTACTATGTGATCTTACTTGTCAATGACAATTAATCAGCCAACCATTAGATTAATAAGTTTAATGGGCTAAAATTAAATATTTTGCTGCAGGTGCACACTTTCTCCCTCTCATTTTAAAAAAAGAATATTTTCTTGTTCAATTCTCTTTTTTTTCCATATTTTCACAATAGAAGGATGAGAAACAATCGTTTATTTTAATTGATTTTCTTGAATATTTATATTTATTAAATAAGTGTGAAATTTGTTTACGTACATTGGTTTTGTTTTTCGACTTGATTGATTAGATCGTTTTGTCTGTGATGATAATTCGATTTAGTTGTTTGCGATGATGTATTATTTTCAGTACAATTGTACAAATCGTGTTTTCATGATTTTGTTTGTAATTTTGTATCAAGTTTTCATTTATTTGGATGCATCGACTCATGTTTTCTAAGGTATATGTTGTTAGAACAATATAGAATGTGGTTTGGATCAAGTGGTGTTATAGTTTTAAAAGTTCCTTAATTGGTGTAGTAATTACTACTGGAAAACCCCCAATAGGCACCAGTAAAATACCACCAAGGCACCGGTAAAATTGCCCCCGAGATACCGGTGCCTAAGTAACCCGGTGCCAATTTTAATAGTTTTGAGCACCGGTAAAGTATTCCGGTGCTATAAATATGAGCAACGGTAAGGAAAGAAACCGTTGCTTGATCATTTTGCCTATGAAACTACATTCTTGCACCGGGTTACTTAGGCACTGACGGTGTCTATGCGGTGAGATATCGGTGATGGCAAATAGGTGATCAATAAAAATATTCCGGCCAGTGAGAATAAACTCACCGGCCAAAATATGAAACCCAAAAATTCATAAAGAACGATGGGATGAACAAAACACACACACACAAAAAAGAAGTTCATGTAAAAAAAATTGGAAAAATGATAACCACAACCCAGAAGTTCATTACATATATCTAAAAATACACAATTGCCTTCAATTCATGAAATAACTAAATCTAAACATAGATTAACAGTATCAACTATCATAAAAACTAGAACCTAATCTCCATAGAGCCTAAATAATATCAACGAACCATAACAGTGAAGATGAGGTCGAACGCAAGGGCTGAGGCGTGGTCGAACGCGGTGGTGGCATTGAGACCTGAGGCACGGTGGATCTGAGCTGAACCCAGAATTCATGGTGGAGCTCGTGGGGAGGTGGCATCGGGGCAGGTTCAGGAGATGGCATCGGGGTTGGTGCACCGCGGGGAGGGCGGAGATGGGGGTCATTGTCGTCGGCGTCAAAACCTTCAAAGGCTGGGTGGCAGCGGAGAGGGAGAGGTGGTGAAGGAGGAGAGAGGGGATGGAGAGGAGGTAGAGGCAGGGACAGGTGGTGAAGTGAGGGCTATTAGGAGAGGAGGATTTTATATGATTAGGGTTTCGTACTCTAACTTGGGCCAAGTTGGATTTTTTTTACCAGTGCTCGGTACTTAAAACGCAACTGCGTAACACATTTTTAAATGGGCGTTTTAATTATTTTTCTTCCCTAGAGCAAAGAGAAATATATTCTAACTACCTAGCACTAGTATGAAAATCGGTGCCTATGGTGATCACGCAGGTGCTAGGTACTTAAACCACAGCTGCGTGACACTGCTTTAAATGGGCGTTTTAATTTTTTTTCTTCCCGAGAACAAAAATATTCCAAGTATCTAGCACCGGTATGAAAACTGGTGCCTTTGGTGATCATACTGTTGCTAGGTACTTAAAAATCAGCTGCATGACGCTGGAAATGGGAGTTTTAATTTTTTTTGGGATAAATACATTTATAACCTTGATTTTAGGTTGAAAGTGTTAATATAACTCTGCAATCTCATAAAGTACCAATTTAACCGTAACTAATTATTGTATGTGCCAATATGACCCTGACTTTCAAAAAATTTGTGTCGATATAGCCTAACTCCCTAATTCCGGCATTGACCCATGAAATTCCAGCAATGACAAAAAATGAAATGATGGAAATACCCTTAACTAAGAAGTTCAAAATTTTATATCTAAAATACCCTTGATCTTACTAAAAACGAAAATCAGTTCCACTTTCCCCTTCATCTCCGCACTGCTAGAAATCCTCAACAACCCAATTCCTCAACAAGATCATCAGCCTTGGAATCAAGAATTATTGCCTCAGCAGTTAGCTAGATTTGTGGTATACTCCCACAAGTAACTTTTCTGCACCTCACACTCTTCAGGGGCAAAACCAGGGGGTGGCGAGGGGGTGCTGGCGCCACTAGGATCCGGCGGCCCAAAAATTAGTGCTAATGGCCGCCGAAATCCATGGATTCCGCCCCCTTTGTAAACGCTGGATTCCGGCGATTCTTGGCCGCGGAACGGCGGAAGAACGCCGGAGAAGATGACTCGTATTTTTTTTTATTTTTTGTTTCCCGCCTAAGCAAAACGACGTCGTTTTGCTTAAGCAAAACGATGTCGTTTCAAATTGCTGGCAGCCAAAAAAATAAGGGTTGATTGGGTTGAAACCCAATCGGCCCAAGTCCAACCCAAACACTAAAGGATAATTTCCTTCTTCTTGTGTTTATTTCGGCTGTTGTCTTCATTTCTCATTACTGGAAGGAATCCGCCACCGGCACCGGCTGCTCATCCGCCCTCTCCGCTGAGTCTCCGCCCAAGTCCAACCCAAAATTTACACTCCTTTTCAGCCACCCCTTGCCAGAACTTCTGGTTCCGCCACTGATAGTCTTGTATTAAAACACCAACTCTATTTCAAATTACCATGTTAAGAAACAATGAAATGAAGATTAAGAACCCAAAATACACACATGAACCTTTCAGCCTTAGCCTTGGCAGTACCATTTGGAGACAACGCAACAAGTGGTGGAATAGCTCCTTCCATAACCAGCAACCCTCTATCCCTCACACTATCTCCACACAACTGCAAAAATTTCAGCACCGCAAATTCCTTCCCTTTTTTAGAACCATCTTCAATAGCCCCATCTCAGTTAACCACCATCATCAGATTAAAAAATGGTCAATATATCACAGTGAGGACGAAAATGGTTATTATGGAGATTTGGAATATGATGAAGGCGAGAAAGTAGAGGGAGTATGTGATGCGCTTCTTTTGTCGAAGCTCTTTGGAGTGGTCGGGATTTACGACGAACTCTTGGTTATCCTTTCTGTCCTACTCCCAGTCTTCACCTCCAGCTGCCACCCCTCTAAATCTCCTCTGCCCTAACCCCGCCTCCACCCTAGCGTCGCCCCCTAACTGCCACCCCTCCAAATCTCCCCTGCCCTTGCGCCGATTCCTGATCTCTTCCTACCGCTGCCACACCTCCAAATCTCCTCCACCCTAGCCCAGCCTTCTCGATCTACTCATTCTGCTGCCACCCCTCATACTGCCATTCCTCCAAAGATCCTCCGCCCTAGCCCCGCCTCCCGATACCCGCATCCGTCCTAGCCCCGCCAACCCTTCGCCAACGAAGATGAAGATTTTATTTATTTGTTTGTTTTAATTCAAGGGTAAGATGTTCAACAAAATCTGGCAGTAAAATGGTTGACTAAAAAGTCAGCGAGATCAAATGTTATTTTGGCACTTTCTAATATTGCAGAGTTATATTAGCATTTTTAGTCTAAAGTGTGGGTCATTTAAGCACTTAACTCTTTTTTTCTTCCAGAAAGCAAAGGGAAGAAAAATATTCTAAGTACCTATCACCGGTAGTCTAACAGGTGCCTATGATGGTGCTATTGGTGCTCATAAAATGCCTAAAAATAGTGGACAAAAAATCAAAATTTTCATTTTCTTGCTATATAGTAGCACCGATATGACTGAAAAACAATGTCGGTGCTAGTATATTTTGTCCTCTAAGTTAACTCTTTTATTTTTACAATTATGTCCATAAGAATAAATTTGGAGGAGGCATATCACAAAATTGGAGAAACCAAAACCCAATTAAATAAGGGACAATTACGTTATTAAAAATTGGGCTACAATGGGTGAACGAAAGAGCTTGAAACATAATTCTTCTAAAATTACACTGTGACCCAAAATTGTGTTACCCCATTACCCATAGCTCCAAAATACATTATTTTTGTTATTCTTACCTAAATATAGAAACATAAAATAAATAATTTTTGGTAAAATATTGAAAACACTGGTACATGTTCTAGAGTAACTTATGGTTGATTACTTGGAAGTTACAAAGTGAAATCGGAAAGGATATGGATATGTTTTTGTGCTCAATTTTTTTATATAAATATTCTCCTACAGACATGGAAAATACAATGGGGGTGTTAAAGTTAGCATCATGTTCGAGCGAATTTCAATTTGGAATTAGAAGTAAAAATTTTACCTTTTGCACTTAGGTCCCTCCAAAAAAGTTGGAGTCGTCGAATCACAAAATTGGCTGAACCAAAATGCAATTCAATAATATATGATCGCAACTCTGCAATTTGGCATGTATTGGTGAACGGAAGGGTCTAGAAAGTCAACGTTGATTCCTTTCATAAATTCTTGGAAAATTACATTGTGGGCCAAAATAGTGTTACCCCATTACTCGTTCCTCCAAAATACATATTTTATGTTATTCTTTCCAAAATGTAGAAATATAAAATAAATTATTTTTGGGGTGAAATATTGAAAATTCTCTACTACATATTTTAGAGTAACTTATGGTTGATTACTTGGAAATTACAAAGTGAAATCAGAAAGGATTGTTGATATGTTTTTGTACTCAATTTTTAATAAGTATTCCCTTAGAGACATGGAAAATACAATGGGGTGTATAAGGTAGCATCACGTTTGAGCGAATTTTCATTTGGAGTTACGAATAAAGTTTTTACTTTTTGCACTTAGATCCCTACAAGAAAGTTGGAGTCGTCGAATAACACAATTGGCGGAACCAAATGCAATTCAATAATATATGGTCACAAATATGCAATTTGGGCATGTATGTGTGAACGTAAGAATCTTGAAAGTTAACATTGATTATCTCTATAAATTCTTGGAAAATTACATTGTGGCCCAAAATAGTGTTACCCCATTATCTATTACTCCAAAATACATTATTTTTGTTATTATTGCCTAAATATAGAAATATAAAATAATTGATTTTTTTGGGTGAAATATTGAAAAGGGCAAGTACATGTTTTAGAGTAACTTATGGCTAATTACTTGAAAGTTACAAAGTGAAATCGAAAAGGATTATGGATATGCTTTTGTGCTCAATTTTTGATAAATATTCCCTTACAAACATGGAAAATATAATGAGGGTGTATAAGGTAGCATCAAATCCGACCGGATTTCAATTTGGAGTTACAAGTAAAGTTTTTACTTTTGCACTTAGATCCATCCAAGAAAGTTGGAGTCGTCGAATAACGAAATTGGTGGAACCAAAATGCAATTCAATAATATACGATTGCGACTTTGCGATTTGGGCATGTATGAGTGTATGGAAGGGTCTTGAAAGTCAACATTGATTACTTCTACACAGTCTTGAAAAATTACAAAGTGACTCAAAATTATGTTACCCCATTATTCATTGCTCCAAAATACACATTTTTTTGTTATTCTTGACTAAATAGAGAAATATTAAATAAATGAATTTTGTGGTGAAATGTTGGAAAATGCTAGTACATATTCTTGAGTAACTCATAGTCTAATACCATAAACCCATTTTCAAGAGTAACTCATACAACAAACCATTTTTCAAAAAAAATTCTATGAGCACCGGTATTATTACCGGTGTCATTCCTCAACTTACCAGTGCTAGCTATTCCCCCCCCCCCAATTTTAGCCGCCAAAAATACTATTCCGGCCATAGGCGTCGGCATTAGCACGGATATATGTCATTCATCCAAAACTCGTGGTGAAAAATATTTAATTCAAACATTTTTCTTCAAACGCACCGGTACCTAGCATCGGTATTCAATGTACCGGTGCTGAATTATTCATAGGCAGCGATTTTTTGTTTACCGGTGCTGAATTTACTATAGGCACCGGTAATTTAGTTTTGCAACACTGGTATCACTGACATACCGGTTCTTATATACCTATTTTTCAGTAATGAATATACTTATACCCTCCACTCTGCCACTTTGCGGGAAACAAATTAATATCATGAGGGTGATATCACAGTTACTGGATCTCATAATAATACGAACTGATAACATATAATTTAGACATTCTTACAATATATTAGTTATTACTAGAGGTTAGTTACTTTAAATGTCAATTCACTCATTATAGTCGTTATTGGGCAATTTTTTCCAGAATCTATGAATGAATGATTTTTAAAAAATAAAATCAACCAACCAATTAAAATAGAGAAATTCTCATGATAAACCGACTAACGGTTAGACCAATCATGAAATACCTCGTTTCAATAACTTTTATGATTAAATTATAGTAATTATTTATACATTCTGATACATTTAAAAAAAATAGAGTATCGGAACTTTATTGCAATAAAAATAGTGACAAAAATCAAATCACCCATTTTACATCAATTATACAATGACCACGTGTAACAGTTAGTCGGTTTAAAACAAAACACTATGATTAAAATGTGATAACGTGGATTACTATTTAATTAAATATTATTTCTACATGGAGGACGAAATAAACAAAATGGGATGAATGATTAGCATACTAACTATAGAGAATTAAAAGTTAAATTCTTATTTTAGAGATTACATTAGGCAAAGTTTTGGAAAATACTATTTTTATATGCCCATAAAAAGATGGGTTGAATTAGAATTATAGAAAGGTGAAAGATTTTAGTTGCAATATTATAAATTTATTATGCAATATGTAGTAGTGATAAAGTTTATGACCCAATTAATACAACCCAAAATTTTTATTTTTATTTTTTCTAATGTACAATATAAACCTTGGGTTTTTCATAATTTATAGAAAGATCGTCTTTCAAGAGACATACTCTTACAATGAAGTATCTTTTCAACTTAAATATAAAATAAAATTTTTAAAATTAATTATAATTTCTATAGTTAATTAAAATCTGTATTATAAGATAGTGTTGGACTTGCTCCAAGAAGTGTACTGCACATATCTTATCCCAAAGTATGCTGTAGCAAAAATTCTGTCTCATTTCAAACTATAATTTAATTGTTCATTTAGTCAAAAGTTCCTAATTTTGACCATAAAATTGAATTGATATACAAATATAAATATGTGATACATTGTTAGATTCAGTATAATATATATTTTCAAAATATCAAATTTTCACAAATTTTAATTATACTTAATGTTACGAGTCCAGGAGCACAAGTCATGCCAGATAACACAACCGTGTCATCCTCCATGCCAGATCCAGCAGCATGAGTCGTGCCAATGCCCATGTCAACCGATGTGTCTATACTTGATCAAAGCTTCAAGGGTTCTGTTTGAGATCCTCTAAACGATATGGTTGGTCATATGACTAGAGCAAGAGTGAATCTTAGAGATGGGACATTGAAGCTTTGACTAATTAGTTTCATGATGAAGAGTTGAAGAATAAATCAAAAATGTCTTGGATTAGTTGTTCAAGAATTTCGAAATAATGAAGACACCATGAAGAACACTATACCCTTTTTCCCACTGTGTTTTTTTAGTGAGTAGTTTGATCATTGTAAATTGTTTCATTTTAAAATAAAGCTCATTAAACTCGGCCATGTTGTCATTGGAAGTGTTTAATTCCGGCTATGCTTTATTTTAGGGTTTAGAATATTCAGTTCTGATTTGATTAGAATTAGATTTGGTAAGATTAGATAAGGAAATATTCATTCAAGACTTAGCTTGATGAATTCGGTCATATCTCATTTTATTTTAGGTATTTTAGTTAGATATAGTTTTAGCTTTTTAAATATGACATAAGTCATTCCAATTTCTGACATGACTTACCAAATCTTGTATTCTTTCTGTTTTGTGTTGGCCAAACTATACCCTATAAATAGGGAGGCCATCCACGAATTTTAATACATCTTTTATCAATCATGTATTCAAAATTTGAGTTCATACTCTTTGCTTGTTAAGCATTGAACCGTTGGCTTTGTCCATTTAAGATTAGTGCTTAGAACCGTTAGGATTCTTTGTGTTAATTTTGGCGCAACTTTGCGCTCATGTTCTGTAGAATTCGACCCTTGTGTTAGTGAAGTTCATAAAGTTGTGTTCTTGAATTGAATTTGCCTATGTCTTCTTGATTTCAAAAGGGTGATTCGATCAACCTTCGTTAAGAGTGCTTCTTAAAATTTCACAATTCAGAGTCTTCGCAAGGAAATTCATATCACTTAATGAAAGATACTGAGGGTCAAACATTTTTCAAGTCAACTGGTAAAAGTCAAAAGGTAAAACTTGAAATGGGAGGAGGGAGTAGTAACTTTTTTATACTTGGAAAAATAAGGTACTACTCCCTCCGTCCCAAGGGAAACACTTTCATTTTTTGGCTGTCCCATGCAAATCTGCATACTTTCCCTTTTAAATAAATTTCACATATCATAAGACACAATTCCCCTCACAAGATTAAAATTTAACATGCATTACCAACACTCTCCTCAACAAACCTAACTCCCCAAAAAAACTTTTTTCTATCATACTCCTCCACCTCCCAAATTTGCCACTCCATCATTTTCCCAAATCCGCCTCCCGACGCTGACCGACGTTCTCTTTTGCCTCCAAATTTTCCACTCTCCATCATTCTTCTCAGCCTCCTGACGCCGACCTCTAATGCCAACCTCCTTCACCACTCACCTCTCTCGCGTCTCCGCCACCAATTCCTTCCCTTGTTTTTGTCTCCGCCACCAACTCTGCCTCCTCTCCTTCCCTCCGCCTCCGCCTCCGCCTCCTTCCCTACTTGGAGACCAAACCCTATTTTCCCCTGTTGCGATGGAACCCTAGTTCCTCCCATCCCTGACGGAAGTGAGACGGAACCCTAGCTTCCCCCCAACTGCAACCGCCACCCATCTGCAACCAGAAATGGAATCCATCTGTGATGGAACCCTAATTCCCCCATCTGTGACGTAGATGTGAGGTGAAAGAGTATAGATGAGGCGGATGAGGAGAGGTGAGGCGGAGGAGTAGAGGTGAGGCGGATGAGGAGGGGTGATGCAAGGAGAGGCAGGGGAGGAGGAGGAGAGGTGAGGCGGAGGAGAGGCGGGAGATGAGGGGTGAGGAGGAGAGGTGGTGGATTTGGGAGGAAGAAGCAAATGATGAATGAAGAAAACAGGGGCATTTTGAACATTTCACACATCAAAAATTAAAACAACCATATTCTCTTTCTGCGGATTCCTTTGGGAGTCTGGGACAGGGGAATACCTGTTTTTATTTAACAACATCACAACCTGCAGTATCAACCAAAATAGTTGCTATAAATTAGAGATAATTATTGTGTTTTCAGTATTAATTTTCTATTTCGTGGCCGTGTTAATTAAAGTTAAAGTTAGAGTTAAATGTTAAAATAACCCTATGTTTTGATCGAAAGTGTCAATCTAATCCTGTAAAATCTGAAAGTGCGATTCTAACCCTTTTATTTGGTCGAAAGTTCCAATCTAACCCTGATAACCTGAATTTGGCCGGAAATCAATAAAATAACTATTATACCCCTGTTTTAAAAATAATAATTAAGAATACTTGAGAGAACGATTATACCCTCAATTAACCAAACAAATTTCTTTCCATTTTCTCCTTCTTCTTAGATCTTCCTTCCACTCCATATTTTCTTGTATCCCTCCCTCCACTCCATTTTTTTCTTCTTTTTGGTTATTCCCTCCGCCACCAGTGGAGGCGCCGTTAGTGGAGGCTCTTCGATTGAACAACACCACCAAATCTTCCCGTCGGCACCACTAATCCTTCCCGAATGACTCACCCAGATTACATGGTCCAGGTCGAGAGCCTGCTTCCGGCGGAGAAATCGTGAAACTCCAGATCCCGGTGGTCTGGCAGGGTTTTGGAGGGTTGAATCGGGGTGTGACAAAGATCTTACCGAGAGCCTCCACTAGTGGCGATGATCTTTCGGACTGCTGAAATGGTTTTAGATGGATCCAGTGCGGTGGCGAGATGAGCTTTGAGCTTCCCCGATCGAGGGGGAATGGAGTTGGGATAATCCGAGCCTTCACTGGTTCCGAGAAGTAGGGTTCAGGGTTGGACGTCGGTGGTAGGCGGCCAGACAGGGTGAGGAGGAATGTAGATTAGTGTGGTGATGTTAGAGTTTGGAATGCTACGGGTTGTGGTGGCAAAGCGGAGAAGCGGTGGGTTATGGTGGCTGAGCGGAGGAGCGGCGGGCTGTGGTGATAGAATCGGTGCTAGCTGTGAAAAAACGCCATCATTCTGAATCTGAATGCTGGTTTGGAAGCTCTATTGTTAAGGTAATTAATTACCAGTTATTCAACTGATTGCTTTGTAAATTTTGTTTATGTTTGTACTTTTATTTGTGAAATTTCAATAACTATTGATGTTTATTTCCCCACTTCTGGAATACTATGTGTACATTCTCCATCTGAGAAGTGGCAAAATTCAGATTCTGGTGGCAAAACACCAAATTCCGGCGGCGGCGGAGCATCGGAGCAAAGGCAGTGCTGGTTTTGGAGATGGAGATGGAGATGGAGATGGAGATGAAGAAGAACACTAGGGTATTTTTGTCATTAAATTTTTAGTTTTAAGACTAGAGGTATTTTAGTCTTTTTAGCTTTGGTCAATGTTGGAAAATACCCAGTCAACGTCAGAATAGTGTCAAAAGGTTATATCGGCACATTTGATGTAAAATTTAGGGTTATAATCACACTTTCAGATTATATTGGGTTATTGGCG
This sequence comes from Rubia tinctorum, assembly GCA_032355605.1. Classification (NCBI taxonomy): domain Eukaryota; kingdom Viridiplantae; phylum Streptophyta; class Magnoliopsida; order Gentianales; family Rubiaceae; genus Rubia; species Rubia tinctorum. Next base: position 15,614,058 of record JAULKM010000012.1, on the reverse strand, counting down.
GTTTTGAAAAATAATAGAATTATTTGTATTTTACCCTTAAAGTTATTATTTCATTAATATTTGCGCAGCTAATTTCATTAGTTTTTCATGTTCAAATTTTGGTTTAAAAATAAGAGATGGTCTCTTATGAGGTAGTCTAAACTTTAGGCAGATGCCTTTATGCAATTCTAGCTATATTCTAGCTCTGGTGACCTATCTCTAATAATTTTACAAGGGCATATCTCTAATAATTTTACAAAGACCTATCTCTAATAATTTTACAGTGAACTATCGCTAATATTTTTTCAAGGGCTTTTTTGTCTAATTTTTTCCATCATTTTTCCGCCATCTGGAATCTGAAAAAAATATTATATAATATTTTTATAATGCAAAAAATTAATATGTTCATCGAATTGAAAATTATAAACATCAGCGAAAATAGCAGAATATCAACGAATGATCAAAAAATATCAACAAAAAAATTACAGCAAAAACTATAAAAAAAACAAATAAAAAAGCAAAAAATATATTTAAAATAAAATAAAAATTGAAAAACGTCAACTACAAATAACAAAACATCAACTAAAAATTATAAAAATATCAACAAAACTTCAATTATCAATTTTAAAAGAAAACTACAAAAATCAACTAATATCAACCAAAATCTAAAAATATCAATTTCTATCACCTAAATTTCACCCAGAAAATGAAAAACGTCAACATAAAAAAACACTACAAAAGGTCAACTAATGTCACCCAAAACTATAAACATCAACGCGTATCACCTAAAGTCACCGAGAAAAAGAAAAACATCAACATGAGGGGAAAATATCAACCCATATAATATAAAAACTACAAAATATCGACTCATATCAACTAAAACTCACCCTGATGATGAAAAACATCAACATGAGAAAAAAAAATTAAAAACATCAATAAAAAAACAACGGTACCTCAAGAGTATAAATTATTCACTAAAAAATTATAAAACGTCAACAATTTTTTTAAAAACTACAAATATCAACCTATATCGCCAAAAGCTACAAATATCATCTTCTAACACTTAAACCTCATTCGGAAAATGAAAACATCAGCATAAGAAAAATGACACTACAAACATCAACTCCTATTACTTAAACCTCAGCAGAAAACGGAAAACATCAACATGATTTTTTAATTAAAAAAAACTACAAATATCAGTCCATATCACCCAAATAAACTACAAAACATCAACTCACATCAAATAAACCTTACCCTAATAATGAAAAACATCGACATGAGAGGGAAAACTACAAACATCAATATACAAAAAACTACAGTACCTCAACGGCATAAATTCTTCAAAAAACAAAGTTTTAGGTGAGATTTGAACTTGGGTCTCTAACCTCATATAACACAATCTAACCACTACAGCAAATAATAATTGTTTAACATTTTCATAGTCAAATAAATATAAAACTCATCATGAACCTAAAGAATATAAATTCTAAAATTTAAGTGTAGTGGGAATCAAACTCAAGTCCCTCAGTTCAGAGCCTAAGGCACTTACCACTGCACCAGACTAACCTTTAATGATTGTATACTCAATAAAATAATAATAATAAACCTCAATATATGTCTTTGAAAATAAATAAACACAAAATCAAACCTCACATGTCATGCACAAAAGCTCCTTTTGCCACTGTCGTCCGCACGTCGCCGTCGTCCGAGCGCATAAATCTCACTCGCGGCGGCGTCTCTGTAAATCCGTCTCAGGCGTCTCTGTAAATCCGTCCCAGGCGTCTCTGTAAATTCGTCACCGGCGTCTCTGTAAATCATCACTTGTGCGACAACGTCTGTAAATCTGACTTTGTGCGACGGAGCGCAACTGCCTACGGAGCAGTTACTCTATCAACGCCAAAAATACCTGTAAATCGATACCAAAGACATTTTAATTTGTGCGACGAATCGATACCGGAGAATTTTGGGAAATCGATACCGGCGAAGCAATTACGAATCGATACCGGAGAATCCGAAACGAATCGAAAATTGCCAGAGCTACCTGTAAATCCGAGATCACTTGAGACTTCAAGTTGTGCGACATGGAGTTCCGATTCTCCACGCGATGTCCAGCATGCGACGTCCGGCGAGAAAGAGATGAGATTCTCTGTTGGAGTGGTGGCAATTGTCGGTGGTGCGGTGGCGGTTGGCTGCGGAGTTGTGACAGTTGGGGCGGTGGTTGCAGTTTTCCGATCGGAGGAGAATTCTGATCGGAAAAGAAAAGTGAGATTTTTTTTGGTTAATATATATAATATTTTAATAATTGCATAGTATGTCTCTAAAATTATTAGCACATTTTTAAAAAAAACCTTATCTCAAATAAAATTTACATTAATTGCATAATAAACTCTGACCTAAAGTTTATGTTGCATAAAACAAGATTTTGTGTAAAAAATTATTCATGCCACTATAATTTTAAATTTTTGATGTAACGTGTACGGTGTGTACCCTAATTGCACTATCAAATTATTCATGCCACTGTAGTATTATTTCACGTTTCTATTTTAATTTTTCTAAAAATTAGTTAGTCAAACAAATTGAAGTCTGCAAAATTATGTCGACTGCTTACGGTGGTCCATGGAGCACTTGATCCCTATCCTAGCAGCCAAAAACATTAAATAAAAAGCAAACAAACAGTAAGATGAAAAAAGTCATGAAGAGAGAGAAATTAAGAAAAAACTGAAAAACAAAAATACTCCCTGTTAATTAACTACACTTCACATTTTAATTTAATTTAATTCAATTATTTAATTTTTAATTTCATAAATTATACTTATTACATTTCATCTATTTTTTTATATTTAATATGATAATTGTATGTATTATTCTTTGGACAAGTTGGACTGTATAGACAGAAATAAATATTAAGAATATAAAAAGAAATTTTTTTATGTGGGGAAAAGTAGTATGTGGGGGATGAGGGGCCAATATTTTTTTTACAAGTGTTAAATATGATGAGAAAAGAAAAGGTAAAAGAAATTTAAAAATAAAAACTGCTACTAACTTCCCAAAACATGTACACATGTCAACATACTATTGACCTCTCACCCTACATGCTACTTTTCCCCACATATTTTTTTTTGTGGAATATGAAATACATGTAATGAATCTAATGATACCTTTTAACTTAAAAGAAAATATAATGATTTTTAAATAGACTAGGATAGGAAGTGTGCCAAATTAAGAAAATAAAAATAAAAAAAAGTAATCAATTCATTAATTTAATTTTAAAAGAAAATATAATGATTTTTAAATAGACTAGGATAGGAAGTGTGCCAAATTAAGAAAATAAGAATAAAAAAAAGTAATCAATTCATTAATTTAATCCATCTCAATTAAATGGAAAAGAATCCGTGTGAAAAAACCAGCTATGAAGCCTGATGCTGAAAAGCAAGCACAGCTTTGAGTTCCATCATTATTTGTTGGTATTATTTTCCTCTCATTCACTTTCCATGCACTTCTTTTCTGTCACATACAAAAGCACTCTGCCCACCTTCTTGACTCTTCCCTTTGCCACTCTGTACTCTGTTTCATTCCTTTCTTCAAACTACACAAATCCCATTACACGTTTTCGCTACAATCCCACAACAATTCCCCTCTAAAGCTCCTACTCATTGATTCCAGTAAGTTTGGTAAATGCTCAAAAAATTGATTATTTATTCATTTCCCACTGTTTTGTTTGATCGTGGGAGCATTCATCCTGTGTTAGTGTAGAAGATGGAGCAATATATACCTTGTTGGTTTTTATGTATGGATTTCTGGGTAGTGTTTTTAGTGTTAAAGATATGCTTTTGCCATGATTCTAGGCTTCTAGCTTGGGAAAAGATGAGAAATTTGATCACATAGTACACTTGTACTTTACTGAATCCATACCATGATTATAGCTCTGCATTTGATCATTGAGAATTGTACTGTGTTTGAGCATATCTTCTTTGGCCTGCCAAAATCTGAAAAAGAAATTAATTCCACAAGAAGTAGGGTATAAAAGTGGAAATGGGGATACTCCTCATAATATCTGTACTTTTGGAAAATGATTCACAAGGGCCTTGATTTTTATTGCTTCAAGTCTAATGAGCTCTCAATTTCTCCTCTTTGCAGAGGGATGTTTAGGGATATCTTGGTTCTCCACATTTGGAACCTTTATGTTCAGTCTGATGAGACAAAAATGTCCTCTTAGGCATTTTGCAGTTTCTGGGCTGTCCAGCAGCCTTAATGGAGAGCTTGTTACACATTCTTGATTATGATCACTACAAAATGGCGAAGAAGGTTGTTGCGGAGAAGGGACAGGATGATGGTGAGCTATACTTCGGGCCGGGTTGTATACTGCAGAATTCATGTCTTTCTGTGATGAGCTAACTAGGCTGATGTCTGAACTTTAAAGCCTGAATATCTTTTCTTGATTCTTATGAGGTGAACTGAATAGGATAAAGGGCGAAATGAAGTTATTCTATGATTGCTTAGGCTAATTGTAGGGTAATAAATGTTATGTTTGTAAAAGTATTTGGCCTCATAGTATTCAGATTATAGTAAGGAGATCAGTAATCCTGTTACTAGATGTTCGGAATCTTTAAATCGTGCTTGTGAACTTGTCTACAGGCTTGGAGGCACCTCGAAACAGCTTGGAGTTACAAATGGAAACGTTGTACAACTTACATGGTGGAGGAGACAACATGATGGTAGTGCTTACATTCTTAATTGCATTTACAGAATTCTGTGTTCTAGCTTGTCGTTGTGCCTTGAAGAAGAATCAAGTACGCAGGTAGAGATGTTGAATAGCCTGTTATATTAACTGCACAATAAGTCGAAAATGGTAAAATCCAGCTGTTCCAATAACGCCTGACCTCACGTAAACGTAGGGCTAGTGATTTGGATAGGCAGTAGGGATGGCACAAGAGTTCATTGAATGGAAACCGGCATTCTCTAGGTAGTCGTTTGAAGAAGCAGAAGGGGTGTCAAAAGAGTTCATTGAATGGTCTGCTCCGTTGGATCCATACATTTCTGTCATTCTTTTCAGCTAGTTAGTAGGCTGAGTTTTAAAGAATTAAATGTATGTGTGATTTCCTGATTTTAGGGCATCTTCATTTTATAATTTTGGTTGAAGGCTTCTTATTGTGCCAACTTTAATACTCCTGGCATGTTTTCCTGACATGTTTTGTATGCAATTCGCAGTATGCTTTGGATAACCCGTACAATTGGACCGAGCAGACATATTATTCAACTGAGGCTTCAATCAAGAAGCTGATTAGAGAAGAAAGAAAGAACAGCAAACAGAATGCACCAAGTGTCATAGCCCGTCTGATGGGAGTGGATGTATTTCCATCAGAGAAAAAAACAGTTCCAAAGCCAATTGGGAAAATGAATTCAATGCATGATCAGAACCTCTTCAAAGAGGGTTATTTGAAGAATGGTATTGATGGTCATAATCCTCCCCACTCAAGATTTTCCAAACTCAGGAGGTTTAATTCTTTCGATTCCTCTGAAACGCGCAATCCTGATAAGTGGATTGATGATACAAGATTGGATAAACCGAGACCTCGCGAACATCCTCAAGAGGAGGAACTACAGAAGTTCAAGAAAGAATTTGAGGCATGCCAAGCAGCTAGGATCAAGGA
>JAULKM010000012.1:15594143-15608328 GCA_032355605.1 Rubia tinctorum | reverse complement strand
TGAAAGTGGAGGACTGTTACGGTGGAGGAAGTGACCGTTGCGGTGGAGGAAGTGACCGTTGCGGTGGCGATATTGGGGATGCAAGAGGATGCTTATCGAAAAGTGATTGATTAATTAATTATTTACAAGTTAATTATTTACAATATATAATCAATCATAACTTATACTAATATTATATGTTACTGATTTTAATTCTTTATTATGTATAATCAATCATAACTTGTTAAAATATGTAATTTCTTAAGATATAATTAAAACTATAAATATTTCATTGTAATATATATCACTGAAGAAATTTTAAAGAAACACATAATCTGAAATAACAAAATATTCGATTTTTTAATGCATTGATAGAATACTTCTGATAGAAATATGTATACATATTAATTATTTATTAATTTATATATGACAAAGTCTTATTTTAGACCAACTAACTGTTAACTGAGCAATTTTTTTAATTAGTGAGACTAATAAGGTAATTTGATATTTACTTTTATTTATTGCAATGAAATACATATAATTATGATAGTCTTTTAAAATGAATTTCAACTTATAAATAATTAATTTTTAAATAATTTGCATGAAATATTATAAAAATAATCAAATTTTATTGTATTCAATATTAACGAATTTTAACTAATCATATACTGTAGTTTTTCTTAGATGACTAAACTTAAAATTTTGAATAAAATTCTTTGTTTTCAATTTAAATGTAAGACACAACATGTACAAAATAATTAATCATAATATTTTAATTAATAATATCGCGCAACGCGCGATAGTATTCCGCTAGTTTTTTTTTAAAAAAGTTCTTATTCAATTCTCATTTCCCCATCTTTTCACAATAAAAGGATGTGAAGCAATTGTTTAATTTAATTGATTTTCTTGAATATTTATATTTATTAAATAAGTGTGGAATTTGTCTACATATTTTGTTTTTTAACCTGATTGATTAAATTGTTTTATCTGTGATGATGATTCGATTTAGTTGTTTTGCGAAGATGCATTATTTTCAGTACAGTTGTACATATTGTGTTTTTATGATTTTGTTTGTAATATTGTATTAGGTTTTGATTTATTTGGATGCATCAACTCGTGTTTTCTAAGGTATGTGCATTTAAAACAATATAGATCGGGGTTTGAATCAAGTGGTGTTATAGTTTTAAAAGTTACTTGTTTGATGTAGTAATATACTTGATACTTTCCCAGTTATTGGATCTATAATTTGTAATAATACGAACTGATAACATGAAATTTAGATATTCTTGCAATATATTGGTTATTGCTAGAGGTTAGTTACGTTAAATGTCAATTATTGGGCATTTTTCCATAATCTAATAATGATTGATTTTAAAAAAAATCAACCAACCAATTAAAATATAGAAATTCTTCTAATAGACCGACTACCGATTAGACCAATTATAAAATGCCTTATTTCAATAACTTTTAATATGGTCAAATTATAATTATTTATACATTATGATACATTTTAAAAGTTTTTCTAAGTTATAAGAACCATATTACATTAAAAAGAACAAACATCAAATCACCTACTTGGCTACTTTACATCAATTATAAAATGACCGTATGTAACAGTTATTCGATTTAAAACAAGACATTGTGATTAAAATGTGATAATATGAAGTACTATTTAATTAAATATTATTTCTACATGGAGGACCAAATAAACAAAATGGGATGAATGATAAACTTACTCCCTTCGTTTCTCTATAAGCGGCACCATATGTTTATGTGCTTGAATTTAGGTGGAAAAAATGAGTGGATGAAATTGAATATAGAATATAAAAAGTAGAATGAGTGGATGAAATTGAACGAATATTACCAAAAATGGAAAGTGTGCCAATATAAAAGAAACAATTTAAAAAAAGGAAAGTGTGCCAATAATAGAGAAAAGAGGGAGAACTAACTATCGGGAATTAAAAGTTAAATTCTTATTTTAGAGATTACAATGAAGAATCTATTCAAGTTAAAATATAAGATAAAATCTTCACAATTAATTATAGTTTATATAATTAATTAAAATCTGTACTAAGATAGTGTAGGACTTGCTACAGCCTCCAAGAAGTGTACTGCACATATCTTATCCCAAAGTATGCTGTAACAAAAAATTATGATACTCCCTCATCCTAACTTTATTTGCACTGTAATCATTATTACATTGTTCAGAAAACATATTTGACTATTAATAAGTTGCCTACGTATAATAACAACAAATAAAATATTGATATTTAGAAACTACTTGTTACGACGAATTGTACAATATCACATACGATAATATTATTGTTCATATATCTATTCAAATATGTGGTAGTAACCTTTGATAGAGAGTAGTGTTAAAAAAGTAGAAATACAAATAGAGTTGGTACGGAGGGAATAATAATCTTTCATACTTGGCAAAATAAGGTATTACTGCTTCTATCACAATTCTATTTTCACTTCTAATTTTTTACACTATTTTCTATAAAAAATTATCGCATATTTGAATAAATATATGAACAACAATATTATCGTATATGATATTGTTCAATTTGTCATAACTAGTAGTTATATATATAATTTTTTATTTATCGTTATTATGCGTAGGTACAAATATTAACTGACAAACATATTTTTTGAACAACGTGATAATGATTGCATTGCATAAATTTGGGACAGAGGGAGTACTTGTTTTTATTTAACAACACGAGATGTTGTATCAACCAAAATAGTCCCACCGTTTCTCCATTTGTGGCACACTTACTTTATTGAGATTTTTTAAAATGACACACTTTGCATTTTTAGCAAAATTCTTTCAATTTCATCCACTCGTTATACTTTTTACTTTCTACTTTCAATTTCATCCACTCGTTATACTTTTTACTTTCTACTTTCAATTTCATCCACTCATTTTTTTCCACATAAATTTAAACACACATACTTATGGTGCCACAAATAGATTAATCGGAGGAAGGAGAAAGAGTTGCTATAAATTAGAGATAATTATTGTGTTTTAAGTATTAATGTTCAATTTCGTGATCGTGTTAATTAAAGTTATTGTTTCGTTAATATTTCCGCAGCTAATTTCATTAGTTTTTCAGTTTCAAATTTGGTTTAAAAATTATTCATGCCGCTATAATTTTTATAATTTTGATATAACGTGTACGGTATGTACCCTAATTGCACAACTATCAAATTATTATTTCACGTTTCTTTTTTTTTCTTCTTTCTAAAAACTAGTTGGTCAAACAAATTGAAGTCTGCAAAATTATGTCGACTGCTTACGGTGGTCCAGGGAGCACTTGATCCCTATCCTAGCAGCCAAAAACATTAAATAAAAAGTAAACTGTACAATATGAAAAAAGTCATTAAGAGAGAGAAATTAAGGAAAAAACTGAAAAACAAAACTACTCCCTGATAATTAACTACACCTCACATTTTAATTAAATTCAATTATTTAATTTTATATGATAAATTTAATTTAATAAATTTAATATTTTATTATACTTAATCTATTTTTTCATATTTAATATGATAATTTTATGTATTACTCTCTGGGCAAGTGTATAGACAGAATTAAATATTAAGAATATGAAATATATGGTAATGATACCTTTTACCTTAAAAGAAAATGTAATAATTTTTAAATAGGCTAATATAGAAAGTGTGCCAAATTAAGAAAATAAAAATAATTAATTCATTCTAATTTAATCCACCTTAATTAATTAAATAGAAAAGAATTCGTGTGAAAAATCCAGCTATGAAAGAATATGGCATCAGTGTATGAAAAATCCAGCTATCAAGGCTGATGCTGAAAAGCACAGCTTTTAGTTCCATCATATTATTATTTTCCTCTCATTCACTTTCCATGCATTTCTCTTCTGTCACATACAAAAGCCCTCCGTTCATGTTGTGAAAATTTGAGCTTAATATAAAAATGATGGAAACCCTGGTTGACGATTTAATTTAAAACAAAAAAAAAAGCACTCTGTCCACCTTCTTGACTCTTCCCTTCTGCCACCCTGTACTCTGTTTCATTCCTTTCTTCAAACTACACAAATCCCATTACACTTTTTAGCTACAATTCCCCTCTATGTCTCCTCCTACTGATTGATTCCAGTAAGTTTGGTAAATGCTCAAAAAGATTGAATTTTTATTCATTACCCACAGTTTTGTTTGATTCTGGGAGCATTGATCTTGTGTAAGTGTAGAAGATGGAGCAATATATACTTTGTTGGTTCTTATGTATGGATTTCTGGGTAGCGTTTTTAGTGTTAAAGATATGCTTTTACCATGATTCCTTGGGAGAAGATGAGAAATTTGATCACATAGTACACTTGTACTTTTCAGAATCCATACCATGATTATTGCTCTGCAGTTGATCATTAGGAATAGTACTGTGTTTGAGTATATCTTCTTTGCCCTGCAAAAATATGGAAAAGAAATTAATTCCACAAGAAGTAGGGTATAAAAGTGGAAATGGGGATACTTCTCAATTCTCACAATATCTGTACTTTTAGAAAACGATGCATAAGGGCCTTGATTTTTTGCCTCGAGTCTAATTACCTCTGAATTTCTCCTCTTTGCAGAGGGATGTTTAGGGATATCTTGGTTCTCCACATTTGGAACCTTTTTGTTCAGTCGGATGAGCCAAAACTGTCCTCTTAGGCATTTTGCAGCTTCTGGGCTGTCCAACAGCCTAAATGGAGAGCTTGTTACACATTCTTGATTGTGATCACGACAAAATGGCGAAGAAGGTTGTCGTGCAGAAGGAACCGGATGATGGTGAGTTATACTTTGGGTCGGGTTGTATACTGCAGAATTCATGTCTTTCTGTGATGAGCTAACTAGGCTTTTTATGTCTCAACTTTAAAGCCTCAATATCTTTTCTTGATTCTTATGAGGTGAACTGAATAGGATAAAGGGCAAAATGAAGTTAATTTATGATTGCTTAGGCTAATTGTAGTGTACTAAATGTTACTTTGGGCTCATAGTATTGAGTTTATAGTAGAAGATCAGTAATCCTTACTAGATGTTCAGAATCTTTACATTGTGCTAGTGAAATTTTCTACAGGCTTCGAGGCACCTCGAAACAGCTTGGAGTTACAAATGGAGACGTTGCACAACTTACATGGTGGAGGAGACAACATAATGGTAGTGCTAGCATTCATTTTAATTACATTTACAGAATTCTGTGTTCTTGGTTGTCGCTGTGCCTTGAAGAAGCGTCGAGTACTCAGAGAGGTTGGATAGCCTGATATATTAACTGCGCAATAAGTCGAAAATGGTAAAATCCAGCTGTCGAATAACGCCTGACCTCGAGTAAATGTAGGACTAGTCATTTGGATAGGCAGAAGAGATGACACAAGAGTTCATTGAATGGAAACTGGCGTTCTCTAGGTAGTCATTTGAAGGAGCAGAAGGATTTTCAAAAGAGTTCATTGAATGATCTGCTCTGTTGGGTCCATACATTTCTGTCATTTTTTCAGCTAGTCAGTAGGCTGAGTTTGAAAAAATTGAATGAATGTGTGATTTCCTGATTTTAAGGCATCTCCATTTTATATTTTTGGTTGAAAGCTTCTTATTGTGCCATATTTAATACTCCTGACATGTTTCCCTGACATGTTTTGTCTGCGATTCGCAGTATGCTTTGGATAACCCTTACAATTGGACCGAGCAGACATATTATTCAACTGAGGCTTCAATCAAGAAGCTGATCAGGGAAGAAAGACAGAACAGCAAACAGAATGCACCAAGCGTAATTGCTCGTCTGATGGGAGTGGATGTATTTCCATCAGAGAAAAAAGCAGTTCCAAAGCTAATTGGGAAAATGAATGCAACGAATGATCAGAACCTCTTCAAAGAGAGTTATTTGAAGAATGGCATTGATGGTCATAATCCTCTCCACTCAAAATTTTCCAAACTGAGGAGGTTTAATTCTTTCGATTCCTCTGAAACGCGTAATGCTGATAAGTGGATTGATAATACAAGATTGGATAAAGTGAGACCCCGCGAACATCCTCAAGAGGAGGAACTACAGAAGTTCAAGAAAGAATTTGAGGCATGCCAAGCAGCTAGGATCAAGGAATGTTCCAAGTTCATTGAGCTTGGTCATACTCCTACTAGTCAGTGGCTAGCACAAGAGAAACTCAATAAGGAAAAGATAAACTTTTATTCGAATTCAATGGGAATGAAGGAGGATTCAAAGCCTAGAGCACATAAGGAGTACAAGTATTTTTCGTCGGAGCAAAAGGATTTCTACATGAGGAATTCTGGTAATGCATTTGATCCTGCCTCGGAACCCTCTAAAATTGTGATCCTGAGGCCTGGTCCTGATGCAATAGGCATTAATAGTGAAGAGTCCTGGGTGAGTTCTCCGTGCTTTTCCGAAGAGAGAGGTAGTATGGAAGAATTTCTTGAGGAAGTGAAGGAAAGGCTGAAATGTGAACTTCAAGGTAAGTCTTATAAAAGGAGTGTTGTCAGAGGAGGAGGGATTGAAACCCCGTATAGCGAAAAGCCATCAGATCCCAAACAAATAGCTCAGCGCATAGCAAAACAAGTTAGAGAAAGTGTTACTAAGGATCTTGGTGCAATGAACTTATATCGGTCAGAAACTACAAGATCATATAGAAGTGAAATGCAGTTCAATGGAGCAGGTTCTCCTGAGTTCATCAGCAGGGATACACGAAAGATCTTGGCAGAGAGGTTGAGGAATGTTCTCAAGGAAGAAACTCATCGCAACGCTCCGGCTGTCACTCGTGTAAGCTCAAGATTATCGATCATGAATACTGAACGACGAAGAGAAGAACAGTTGAAGCAAGGTTTGCATGCAAGACATAAATCCAGGAATTGGAATGTCACTAGCAATGTGTCTGATATGCAATGCCAGTCTTTTAGAGGTGAGCCAAATGCCAATGGCGGCATTCATGAGGACTTATCTCCTCGGAACCTTGTTAGATCATTGTCAGCGCCTGTATCTGGAACATCATTTGGAAAGCTTCTACTAGAGGACAGACATCTGTTGACAGGTGCTCATATCAGAAGAAAGCATGAAACAATCGAAAAGATTACAATAAATGTGAAGAAGCGAAAAAAGGAGAAGTTCAGCCTTAGAGAAAAAGTTACAAGTCTGAAATACAGTTTGACATTCAAAGGCAGGCTGTTTGGTAGAAAGATGCAAACCTCAGAACAAAACCATGGTTACAAACAAGATCATGGGAGAGATATCTTGAGCAGACCATCCTCTATGATGAGCGATTACGATCAGCTTGTAAGGATCTTTCATGGTTTCTCTTGTGTTTGCTTTCCCCTAGCTTAACATGTTTCTCAATGATTGAGCTTCTGATGATTCCAGGAAAACTTCACGGAGGTGCCACCGAGCCCTGCATCAGTATGCAGCAATGCTTACGAGGAAATGTGGAGGCCGGCGGGGTGTTCCAGTCCTTCAGCCATGTCCGATGTAGCATCAATTGAGGATAGCATGATGCCAGATGTTTTTAGAGAGATCAGCTCAAATCTAAAAGGTAACTGTTTGATGAATGAGGCATTGCCTAAATTATGTTTCAGATGCTAACGACATTTTGTTTTATCGTTCATGTAGAGCTACGAAGGCAGCTGAATGAGCTTGATGTCGACAGCTCAGAGATCACTACAAATGATGATCAGGCAACAGAAATGGACATGGTAGATATCGAGGATCAGTCCGAGGCATATATCAAAGATTTGCTTCTGATATCAGGTTATTATGATGGTTCATGTGATGAATCCTCAGCCAAATGGGAGCCATCCGCAAAGCCTATCAAGGATCAGTTGTTCGAAGAGGTGGAAGAGTCTCACAGAGAAAAGGAAAAGGACGAAAATGGCAAGTCCAATGATCACAAGATCCTGTTTGATTTGCTGAATGAAGCGCTTCCTAGCTTACTAGGATCTCCCTCGCCAAGGTCCAACTTGAGAAGAAAGTTCATTGATCCCGGTGTGAGGCCTCTCCGCGGAAGGAAGCTGTTGGATAGAGTTTGGCAAAGTATAAGCGCACAAATGCATCCCCCGGAGGACAAGTCGTGTTACTCTTTGGATATGTTGATAGCGCGGGATCTGCAGTCCTCACCATGGCGGCCTAGCTATGTAGATGATGATGTAAATGCTTTAGGAAAAGATGTGGAGTGCCAGATTTTTGGAGATTTGATGAATGAGATGGTGATGGATATGATATGAGTGTCGAGGTTTAGATTTAGGTTTAGAACATTGTTGTCCAACTTGTTTGTTTGTGTAGGAGTAGGATCTTTATGAATGATTTGGTATGTATATTGGTTGATGGTGTATAGGTTTACACATGCAAGTAGTGATTCAACTTTTCAAAGCACACATCGAAATGTAAACGATTATTACATATAAAAAGCTACTCGATATAAAACTAATCATGCTTAGAAACAGACAACCACCATAACTCAATAACCTCTTAGATCACAGATACATTCATATCAAATTCTTCAACCTACGCATAAGAAACATCAATTTCAACGTAAAATAATATTCCTGGACATTGGGTAGTATGCATAGTAATCGGAAGGTAGAGAGATGAGTAATAATTGTTGCCGAAATAATCATAAGCGGGTTGAGGGTAATCAGAGGAAAACGGTAGCGTGGAGGCATTACCAGTGTCCGTGGCGAAGGTGGGGATGAAGTTAGGGTGTTGCATTGAGGATAGACGTGGTTAGGAGTTTGGAGGTGGGGTTGGGGGTACTAGTAATACCGGGAGCTCGAATTGATAGGTTGGAGGAGAATAGAAGGAAGCAAAAAGAGAAATGGAGGGAAATCAGTATCACACTGAAACAACGTCGTTTCAACAATTTGGGGGTGGGGGAGGAATAACACATCTATTACTATATAAAAGCACGCTAAATTTATTGTGTACAAAGGTTTAGGTACGGTGGCCGGTTGCTTGGGCCTTCAATTTGGGTCTCCTCCATGCTTCCTCTTAGCGCTTCCTTCTACCTAACACCCGGTTGCCGGTAGCCCATAGACGGTGGACGAGTAGCCGGTCGGCATGCCTTTACTTTGATTCTCGTCCCTGCTTCGATCTCTATGCTTCCCTCCTACAACTCAAATTGCGTTACCGCCTACTCCAGGTCTACAAAAGGTTCCTGGTGGTCGATCGTCCTTCCATTTCGATAGCCCTTCACCTCTGTGTTTCCTCCGCTTTTCCCTCTTCGTACGTCTACCGCCGCCTCCGGTTCCCTCCTCGAATGTTATTCCCTGCTACAAAATTGTGTAATTATGTTCCTTCCTTTACCATATTCCAATTATGCACAAAATGAATCCTGGAGGTTTTCTTTGCTAGGTGTTTATGAGTATCCTTCATTACGCATGTGTTTTTTTTGTAGAGTTCAATGGTTTATGTGGTGTATTTGTAGGTAAATTCTTAAACAAGAACTTGAGATAGGACAATATACAACTTTAGAGATATATTATGATTACACTTTGGCGCTCCTAACCTACAATGTTTGATTTACAAACTTTCTATAGAGCACTTAGTTACTGAGTTCAGTTTAGGGTTTAGCATTCCTCTGCTCTTTCATCCACTAAATCACTATTATAAGCTGCCATTTTCATGCTCAATTTCTCGACTTCCCCTTTAGGTAAGCTCAATTCTATTTGTTTTCCACAATTTTTCTTCTTCCTCATAATTACAAACTTTTGTTTGTATTGTATTGTATTGTTTGTATTGTATTGTTTGTATTGTTTGATTTCTTTGTTTTGCAATTACTCGTGAGAAGTCTTGCTAATTGTACTTATTTTTTAGTTGGGATTGCATTAGCACTGTCCTGCACTCTAGCTGTTCGACATTTTGTCAAAGTCATTCTTTCCTATGTACCTATTTGAGTTTCTTTTGTTTATGCTCTTTTGTTTATGTCACGTACTTGAGTTAATTGTGTGGCATTAGGAAAAATTGAAGAAAATTTTGAGTGTGATTTTGGAAACTAATGTCTCCGCTGCCGCTGGTTGTTATCCAGGAAGACGAGGCTCGGAGTAAAATGATTAATGTGAAGTTGCTACCTTCTTCGAGCGCGTTGGAGACCGTTCTACAGAACAAGTCAGTTTTAAAGGAGATGAACTATATGGGACTGTCTGACGGTTCTTCTGTGGACAGTTCCACCATTTCCAACGGATCTGATGGCAGCTCGATGAATTTGAAGGCCATGGAGCTCAGGCTCAAGCTCCCGGGTCCCAATCACCCGAGAGTGAGTCATCAGAGCATTACCTTGCGAGCCCTGCCAAGATTGACCAGAAGCAGTTGTTTCCTTTGTATCCTTTGAAGGACGGAAATTCCTCGAGTTAACAGATGGTGATTACTCTGGGCAACAAGAGAGGGTTCTCTGATGCTATGGAAAAATTCTCTGAGGTGATGTTATAGGAATTGTGTTGTTTAGTGAATTCTGAGAGAAGGGAACTTACTGAGAGAAATTGTCTTGTTTGTTTCACAGGGCCAGTTTTCTGAAGTTAATGCTTTGTTAACCCCACAAACTATCGTTAAAGAAATTTCTGGTGCTCAGGCTTCTTAATTGAAAGAAGCTGTATCCCAGAGTACTATTGTTCAAGAGAAGCTCTGTGCTGTGAGTGGAGCTACCAATAACAACGGTACTAGGGCTCCTGCTCCTAAGTAAGACTTTTATTGCACAACATAAGAGCGATTTACTTGGAATGAATTGCTACTTGATGGTAACTGAAGTGTTGTATTTTTTTTGTTCTTTTTTGTTGGTTGGCCACCTGTTAAGTCATTTAGAAAGAACAACATGGCTTCTATGAAGAATGCCAAAAATAAAGTGTTTGACAGATAGGTGAGAAGATGTGATCCATTTTACAAATAGTGATTATCATAGCATTGCATTATATGCTCAACGGATTGCAGAATTATCCTTTCTTTAATGGTTTCTCTTGTATAGAGTTTTCCAGTAGAACTGGAATTTGGTTTTTGACTATTGAAAAAAAGGTTTAGGTTTAGTTTTGTAACAGTAGTTGGCAATTCAAATAAGTAAAACCAATTTTCTAGAAAAGATTGTTGGAAGTAATAGTGACTAAAATTTTTTAAAAACCAAGGGAATTCAATTTGCATCATTGTTGGCAATGTGGTCACCGTTTTACAGAACATGGCTTTAGATATTAAGTATATGAAAGAGGGCATAGGATAAACATCTTCTATAGTTCTCTTCTTGTGTTTCGTTCTTATTTTTTTCCTCTTTTGAATGAATGATGATTATTTGAGGATTGTTAATGCTTTTGGAAGTTGAAGCTGAAGGTTTATATACTCAGTTGCATTCAAATGTTATATTTTCTGTTCTTTTATGGTTTTAAAAATATTCATATTAATGCTTTCGAAAGTTAAAGCCCAAGGTCTATATACTCACTCAATTCCATTTAAACGTTATCTTTTCTATTCTTTTATGAATGTGTTTATGCTCTTAGGATTAGCTACACCAGACCATAAAAATACCTGCTTTTAAAGCACTGCTTTATTGATTTTCATGCATAGCTCATGAGTTTGCATTCATTGTCTCCAAAATAGTTTTCAATAGTTCATTCATAATTTTTCCCACTACCTGAATATAGGGCACATTAATATATAGTGCAGGTCAATGATCTTGTCTTTCTGCCTTTTGGATTTGTGTTGTAACTTAAATTATGCTGGTATACTTTTCATTCCTTAACCTATTTCCTGGATGTATGTTCTAAGTTGTTCAACATGGTCAATGATGACTTTTTTTTCCCTCCCACAGTTATCTTAGAAAGGAAAGTTTCCCAAGGATTAGTTATGATGGTAATGAAAATTTGGTTTTTAGGAATTGTGCACGTACAATCCTCAGTATCTCGAGTGATTCTACATTGTTGTGTTGAACATAATCGACATTCCTGAGGTGCGTACCTGTCATTCTTTTCCTACACCAAACTATTTCTACTGTAGAAGCAGAACATGGGCTTATCACACATTTTGCACAGAGAAGGTGAGGATATAAGAACATAGCATATTCGGATTGCTGATCAATTTGTAGAAGTTATAGGCGGAACTAACAACTACAATTTTGCTAATGTGTAACTTATAGTTATAAGTTTTGTTGCTACATTTTCAAGACACAAGCAATTGAATGCAAATTGAAAAAAGTTGTGGAAGATTAAAGGCAAAAGGGAAGTGTAGATTCTGTTATTAAATGATTTTTTTTGATATTGAGGTTTGCTTTGCTTTATCTGCAAGTATACAGTGGTAGGATTGGCTCATATGCTTTGCTTACCAATGTTGCAGGTAGATTAAGCCAAATATGAGTATAAATAATGCTGCAGCGAATGATTTAGGGTGTTGTGAGGAAAATCTGGGCAAGGCATTGGATATGGAGAGGAGTTAGTGGCTGATGTAAGCACTTCCTTTTGTTGGCATTTCTCAATGTACATCCTAGCAAAAATCTTTCTTAGTTTTTAAGTTTATGATATGCTGCTTCCCAAATGCATCCTTATGTTTTTGCATCACATGTGCTTATTTTCCAGATGTATGAAATGCATCGTTTGTACGGTAGGCATATGGAATTGATGAATAGAATACAAATGAATAAGGCACCAGTATGAGCTCTAATATTCGGCCCAGTTTCATGACCTATCTCGCTTCCCGTTGTGGACGAACTAAGTGCCTTCCCCTACCAAGGTTCAGTTCATACCCTCAATCTTATATGACCTACGCTGGTGAATATCTTCTTACTTTGCCTGAGCAACTAGATATAGATCTTGAAGACAACATGCCAAACTACTAAGAAAATGGGATCTCATAAAGTGCAGAATTTTTTTCTTCTGTTTGATCACCTTGATGCTGAAAACTTACTCATTAAGCATGTATATGGTTTGGATTGATCTGATTTACAAACAATTGTGATTGTCTAGAATTGAAAGATTTTTTGTAACAATTTCAAGGATGAAAATTGCATTGGTTTATGTCTGCACTAGACTTTATTCATGAAACTAGACTTAAGTGTACTTGACTTGAGTTGAATAGCATATGAATGTTGTTACCTCTCAGCTGGGTTAAACTGCACAAAGTGCAGTGTACAGTGTCTAGTACATATACACACACCCAGTTGACAACGATGAATCGATTAACGATGAAAATAAAAGTATTCTTATTTTTTGTGCTTGGAATAAAAGCATATCAGGTGGTACTGATTTATTTGCGGAGTCTGTCCAATGTATTTTAATGTTCTTGGTAAAAAAATTATTTTGGGCAACTATAATTTATTTGTTTTTAAATTGAGCCCCTAATTTTTTATGTAGATCATTAGGAATTTTGAGTCCAGTGCAGATGCACAACCCACAATGATCATGGACCAGTTATATTTATTCGCTCTAATCGTTGTAATGGTTAGTGAATTTAGATAATTTATTTAAATTAGTTTTTAAAAGAGAATTTTAAAATGATAGTAGGATTCAAACACGACCTAGGGGCAGTGCCAGCTATGCATTCACATTGAGACCAAATTTAATAGGGGACCAAATTAAATTTTAGCACTTTATGGCTCTGCTTGGCGGAGTTGTGCATATAAGCAAAGCTCACTTATTTTGAAAGTAGAGGGAGAACAATTTCTACTTTTCACTCAAAAATAGCTTTTGCTTTCAAAATTAGCTGCTTTTAACACTTTACCAAACACTAAAAAGTGTTTTGCTTAGAAGCAGAGCAGCTTATAAGCTCTGCCAAATAGAACATATATATGTTTCAACTCTTAATTTTATTTGGGATATATACCAATATAACCCTACCTACTTGAGTAAATACCAATATAACAATCAGACAATTTTTAGTGCAAAAATAACCCTAACTAGTTGATGTAAGTGTCAATATTACCCTAAGACACCATTTCCGGCGTTGACAGCATGTAAAATGACTAAAATGCCCTTTGACCTAAAACCAAAAAGTGTTGAGACAATTTTTCCTCAAGCCACCATCACCCATCTGGTCCCCCCACCACCACCCCTCCGGTCCCCGCCACCACCACCAAGTTGTCGCCGCCACCCTGGGATCTGGAATTTTGTCGGGATCTAGAGTTCCACCTCTACCCCTCTCGATTCCCAGCCCCACCATGGCGGCGCCCCCCCTACCAGAAAACACCCTGCCCCTCCAAAATGCCCCGCCCCGCTCGCTTCCCAGCCCCCCACCGAC
>JAULKM010000012.1:15569799-15590258 GCA_032355605.1 Rubia tinctorum | reverse complement strand
TTCTAATTTACACTTTAAACCTTGGTCTTTCCATGACTTATGGAAAGACCGTCTTTCAAGAGACGGACTCTTTATTTTTGTTGGTTATTTTTGTGGAATTGACATATTTTCCTTTATTGACTAAATTGTTTCAATTTTATCCCCTCATTCAATTTTTTTTTTAAAATTTAATTTCATCCTCTCATTTCAATCTCGTAAATTCAAACACATATGGTTAGTATTAGAAATAATGTGACCTTATTTTTCCGAGTCAGTTTGGAGGACCTTGGCACAAATACCAAAAAATAAGCCATGAGGAAGAAAGGGAAAAAAGCAGTATTTTGTGTGAGTGTGAGGAGAAAATAGGAGAAAAAAAGAAGAAAAAGAAAGAAGAAAGGTTGGTATATAAAAATGGAAACACGTCCAAGTCTCGGTCCAAATTTGCTTTCCTTTACTTTCTCGTTACCTTTTCTTTGTGTCGACTCTCACTCACTTCTGGTCTTTCTCTTCCCTCCTCTTGATTCAACCAAAATCTAGACATTGATTCTGTCCCTAATGACTCTCCGCCCATAATTCTCACACACTCACACACACTAAAAGGGATCATTCACTCATGGAGTGGGATAAACCGCTGCAGCACCCGCCACCGCCACCGCCACCGCCACCGCCACCGACCACCTCCGAAGAGCTCAACAATGGCGGAATGTTCGTCAAAGTCATGACTGACGAGCAAATGGAAGTCCTCCGCAAGCAGATTGCTGTCTACGCCACCATTTGCGAGCAGCTTGTTGATATGCACAAGAATCTCACTTCTCATCATGATATCGCAGGTTCGCTTTATCCTTGCACTGATCTCAGTTTTGTTTACTGCGTGAGTGTGTGCTTCTGTGTTTCGAGGGAAATTGCGCACGACCCTCATGTCGGAATGCGAATCTGGATAAAGGGTCGTCGTAAAGATCGTATCTTGGTTGCTGAATTTGATGCTAATGTTGCTTTACCTTTTCTGCTTGTTTTTATAATGTTTTTCCGATGATTAAATGTGTTGGTGATGATAGTGTTGCTATTCCCTAGTTCAGAGGGTTCACATTCCCCGGCACTTCTGCTGTGTGTGGTCAAAGCTCCATTAATTGCTCCTCACCAAATTGCTATTGACTTTGGCTTTTGAGTTGTGTTTATTGTTCCACCAATAAAGAATTCTCGATTTTGATGATTTCTTCAGAATTTGAAGAAATTCCGTAATTTAACGTTTTGGTCAAATCCCTCCACACTAGTGTTTTGGAGAGTTGTGCTCATGTTTGATCTAATCTCACAGTTCAAAGAAAATTCCCCTGTATTGATTGTGTCCCTTTGATTGATTTCGGGGAAAATCCGCTGTTAATAGCTTGACGTGTGTCCGATTAACTTTCTCAGGAACCAGACTGGGAAACTTGTACTGTGACCCATTACTCACCTCAGTTGGCCACAAGATCACTGGAAGACAGCGTTGGACGCCAACACCTGTCCAGCTTCAGAAGCTTGAGAGCATTTTCGATCGAGGAAATGGAGCTCCATCAAAGCCGAAGATCAAAGAGATCACTGCTGAGTTGTTGCAGCACGGGCAAATCTCCGAAACAAATGTGTACAATTGGTTTCAGAACAGGCGTGCTCGATCGAAAAGGAAGCAGCAGGCTGCAGCATCGAACAATGTTGAATCAGAAGTGGAGACTGAGGTGGAGTCTCCGAATGATAAGAAAACAAAGCCAGAGGATTTGCAGATCCCGAATTCGAGGAATGATGATGTCTGCTTTCAGAACCCTGATGTAAGCTCGGGGATGTACTCCATTGACCCGCAGAGCAGTAAAGCAGAACCCGTGTTTCCTTCTGAAGGTAGTTCAAAATCTGCTGGGAGTTTCGGCCAGATGGCCTTCTATGGAAGTATGCTATCAAATCCAGGTGTGTAGTTTCTTCAAGATCTTGTCTGATTTAGTTTTACTTGGCTTCTAATCTATTGCTCATGCTTAAAAGAGCAGGAAATTTAGTGACTACACTCATCTCTCTGATACATCATCCTAGAAAGTTTCTTCCTCTGTGCTTCCATTGCATGTGATTTTATTGTTCAGATTTGAACAAAGACGTCATATCTATGATTTTGTATCTTGCCCCTGAACCCGAATCATTGAAAATCTGACCAAATTCTTAAGGGAACAGGTATTGCAAGGTGACCTCAGGCCAATCTCACGGGCAGCAATAGTTTACTTGACTGTAGGCTTCCACTACCATAAGAAAAAATGTCCATTTTTTCTTTAGTCTATGTAGTTCCCTGCGTTAAGGCTCGTTAGCTGAATTGGTCGTTTTGACCCGATTTACACTGTCTAGCTGATCTGTCGAATAAATGATCAGCCATTTAACATTGCACATAACCGGTAAAACAAGGCTGAGAGCAGAGCCAAATATGAGGGACTAAATTGATCAGGCTCAAAATACAAGCCATCAAAATGATCACATCCTGTGAAAAGAAAGATGGCCTTTTGTGTAGCACTACAAAAGGCTGTATAAGCTCATTGATTGAAACCTTGCATCTAACCTTAGCTGTATATGCATGCAGGAATGGAGCACTTGCTTGGGAAGATAGAAGTACCGGACAGCTATAACCATTATCACCTGCAGTCTGAGGATTACAACATGACTGGCTAATAATAGTGTGATATTGATGTTCTTTTGTGTTTGACAAAGTTGGATCTGGAAATTACATTTTAGTCTAATCCTGATGATATCTGGAAAATGGAAAATGGAAAATGGGAAATGGAAAATGGAAAATGGATTGTCCCCTTCCATTTGTGGAGTTACTAGTATATAGTACTATGAACACTTTCCTGCATAGGTTTCTTGATTTCCTCTGGTGATTCTGTAGAGCTACATAACCCTTTCTTGTCTCTTGGTTTTCTTTCTTAATATATCAGAACTTTCAAGGCTGTCTTGTTAGGACCTTATTTTTCTATGTTTTGTAGAGACGATGAATGGATTTTCCATCACTTATCACTTATCACTTATCACTTATCACTTATCAGTGTTAAATATGTCGCTTTATTGTATTCATGGTCAAAGAGTACATTGCATAGAGCATTATACAAAGCTTTGTACTCCTCTGTCCCACCGAATTTTTGCACACTTTGACTTTCGTCAGTCGACTCAAAAAAAATTTGATCATTAATATCTATGATTGTGTGTATACAATTCATGAAAATCAGATATTTTGAAAATACATGTTATCACGAATCCAACAAAATTACGTACGACAATATCCTAACTTATTTATCAATTCAATTTTTAGGTCAAAGTTAAAAGATTTTGTCTAAGTGAATAGTTAAATTGCAGATTTAACTGGGATAGAGAGAGTACCTAAAAGGGGAAAAATTCTAATATAATTCTTATTCTACAAAAAATATTATAAAGAATATTACAAAATATCCTTAACACACCTTAAGTTGGATCATGAAAATCAAGGCCTAACTTGTCAAGAAAATTTTGAAAATGATGACAACCAAGAGATTTGTGAAGAGATTAGCTGGTTGACCAGAAGTACCGATATGATGAATAAGCACCTCATCTAACTGAATAAGATCCCTAACAAAATAGCAGTCAATCTCAATATATTTTTTACGCTCATGAAAACAAGATTTGTTGTAATGTGAATAGCCGTTTGACTATCCCATCCAACTAAGACAGTCAAAGGTTATATGAGCACTTTTTGAGAAACTGAAAGTCTCATTTTCTATTCGGAAAAGACCGCCAAACAATCAAAAAATATTTATTTCATTTACATGACTTCTCTACCGAAAAATTGATAAATGAAATTTCATAATGTCTTGATCCCGAAGACCCCGAAGCCTGAGTTGAATACATAGTTTAGACTCATCAGTCCGTGCAATGTGGTTTACCGCCTTGCATCAAAGGTGGTGGCGAACAGACTCAGACCGATGATTCAAAAATCATCTCTGAGTCACAGTCGACTTTCATTCCGGGAAGACTGATCGCTGATAATATACTCATTGCTCATGAATTCCACCTTACCATGAAGAATCGGAGAACCAGTGGATTGAGTCACATGAGTATAAAGTTGGACATGAGCAAGGCATTTGATAGAACTGAATGAGAATTCGTATGCAGTACTCTAAAGGCAATGGGTTTTCCGGAATCTTTTCTCAACTTGATACGCCTATGCTTATCGACGGTCTCGTTTTCGTTCATCCTGAATGGTGAAGATATGTGACTTCTTCATCCAAAGAGGGGGCACATGCAGGGCGACCCCCTATTACCATTCATCTTCATCATCTGTTCTGAAATTTTTTCAAGCCTCCTGACAGATCTTATGTGCGTCGGAAATATAAAGGGAATAGGAGCATCTAGGTCCGTTCCAAATTTTTTGTATTTGTTCTTTGTAGATGACACACTATTGTTTGGAGAGGTGCCAGAAAATGAAGCGAGACATATCCATTGGGCTATTTCCTTGTTCGAGAATGTCTCGGGACAAAGGATAAATGCAGAAAAATCGGTAATTCTTTTCAGTCCTAATACGGCCGTGTAGGTGAGGACCAAGGTATGTGATATTCTCAAAATCCGTGAAGTTGTGTCGCATGGCGCATATTTAGGGCTTCCTTTAGAGATTGGCCCTTGCAAGACAGATATTTTCTAGAACCTGAAGGACGACATCAGGCAAAAGATGATGGGTGGAGTAAGAGTAATCTCTCAAAAGCAGAAAATGAGATTCTTATAAAATCGGTTCTGCAGGCCATTCCAACATAAGCTATGAGCTGTTTTACTATTTCAGATACCATTCTTGAACACATCTGGAGCATGATTAGTAATTTTTGGTGGGGTGATTCCACGACAGGTAAAAGAAATATTCCTTGGGTATCATGGGAGAGAATGACGCGAGTGAAGATAAATGGAGGGTAGGGGTATCGCGACTAAAGAGCAGCTAACTTGGCTTTATTGGGGAAGCAGGCTTGGAGGCTTCTCGTAAATCCAAGAACCCTTGTCGCAAAAGTATTTAAAGATAAATAGTTCCGTAACTCCACCATTTTTTAGGTGACGGGAGGAGCTCGACCTTCATTGTCCGGGTGGAGCATACTCAAAAGGGTGGGTGTTCTTAGACTTGGATGTCGCAAAGAGCTAAAATCCGGATTGCAGATAGGCATCTATCATGAACCGTGGCTATGAAGATCTGAGAAATTCTTTGTGCAAGAACCAAACCACATCCCGGAGTCGTTGTCTAAGGTACGTGACCTTCTTGATCCCGATACAAGTTGGTGGCGAGAGGATCTCTTGAATGATTTTTTTCATTTGGAGAATGCCACGATTATAAGTAATTCTCTGCTATCATCTTCAGTTGGATTGGATCAATGGTGCTAGCATCATGCTCCCGCTGGAAAGTACTCTGTAAAATTGATGTACCATGTCTTGGTGGAATCGCCACTCTCAGGGCTGCATAACCATGAACCAGTGGGTGAAAATGGTTTTAAAAAATGGCAAAAATTGTGGAAGTTTTGCATTCCACGGAGTGCAAAGCATGTAGCTTGGAGACTTTGTACGGACTCTTTGCCAACGACAGAAAACTTGCGGAGAAGAACATAGACTTGACCAATGTATGCGCATTGTGTGATGAAGAAGATTGAATAACCCATTATCTATTCTTCGAATGTTGCTATGCGGCTGAGGCATGGTGTTTTCTTGACATGCAAGCAACACTCGACGCCGCTATTTTAAACTGTGGGAAACTTTGGTTCATGAAATTATTGGGGGCATGCGAAGAAGAGAAGGCGAAGATAATAGTCATGATCTGCGATGGGATTTGGTTTCAAACAAATCAAAAAGTTGTTGAGAACAAATTCTTATCTCCAGATATGATGATAGCGGGTGTTGTGGAGAATTTGAAGAACTTCAAGGAGGCAAACCAGTGGCCAGAGAGAGCCTCAGAAGAGCATCCAGGCGCTACTACAACCTCCAGAGGGAGGACTGAGAGTTTTTTTTATGCTGGAACATGCGCCGATTTTACCAATTTTGCCAATGTTGGCCTACTGCAAATCTATGGAGACGGTCAGTTTGAGCAAGCTATAGCTGCTAGAAAAACAGGCGTTTATGATGCAGCTCAATTAGAATCCTTGGCTTTTCCGTAAGCAACAAAATTGGCATAAGAGGTTGATTTAAATGACATGTGGATTTTTAGTGATGCACTGGCTGTGATTAGGGATGATCATGGGTCAGGTCTAATAAAACCCAAACCCGACCCTAAAATTTTTTAGTTAGACCCAGACTCGATCCGGACTCGTAGGGTCTGAAAATTTTAGACTCGTACCCAGACTCGATGGGTCTAAACGGGTCCTGGGTCCAAAACGGGTCCTAAATGTGTCTAATATTCTATTTTATTTTCTTCACTAAATAAAATATATATTGTCTTAAATGCAAATAATTGAAGTTCAATGTGTATTAAAATAATTTTTTCAAGATAACAAAATATACAATACATATTATTTGTTGAATTTGAAATAAAAACACAAAGAGAATATAAAAATAATTTAGAAATTTGGGTAAAATTATATATAGTTAGGCTTATATGGGTCTAAGGGTTGAGTTTGGGTTTGGGTCGGGTCTGGGTCTTAGTATTTTAGACCCGGATCCGGACCCGCATTTAAAAATCTATACCCATGCTTGGACCGGATGAGTCTAAATTTTTTGGACACATACCCGACCAATGGGTCTATACCCTGTGGGTCAAGGTCGGGTTCTAGACACATGACCATCCCTAGCTGTGATTCGAATGGTGCATGGTGAAATCGAGGTGAACTCTCTTGCGATAATATTAATAGTCAAATAAAACACCTGCTTGATGAAACATGTGTGAATTTACCATGTTGGTTGTCTAGAGATAGAGATATTCGAGCTCATTAACTAGTTAGTTTCTCGAAATTGAGCGAGTCCCAAATGCATGCATGGGCCACACCCCAGGATTCCTACTTTCAGACAATACTGAACGTTACCATAACATGAAATGAAATATTATTTTTTTTTAAAAAAATAGTATAGATAGAAAGATTATCGCTATTTACACAAACTTTGTACTCAAATGTAAACTATGAAATTTCATTTATCAATTTTTCTATGTAGCACGTTTATTTTGTGTTAATTTTTCTATGTACTCAAACGTTCACATCATCTTGTTAAGCTAATGACCTATGTTAAACAAGGCTTTTTCGCTGAACCTATATATATCGCAACATCTAGAAATGTTCATCATCTTGTTAAACAAGGTTTGCGAAATAACTTCTAGCATTCTTCACTGCCCAGACGGAATCAATGGAAACATGTTTGCCTCTTCAACCCCGACAGAGGTAACACTATACTATTATTTAGCCTTATATATATATCAGATTTTTCTTAATTTCTTTTCTCATTTTTATTTGAAATTGGGCTGATCCCCTTTAGTTTAAGAAATTCTTGGGCCCAATTAAAAGCTAATTACTATTCTCTTTCAATTAAATGTATTTTTTCATAGCCAATTAAATGATAATTACTATTTTCGTTTTATTGTATATTTATTAAATGATAACTTATATTTTCACTTTATTATATATTTATTAAATGATAATTACTATTTTTGTTTTATATATTTGGCCCAATTAAAAGTCTCTTACTACTCCCTTTTCATTACAAATTTGTGTAACAAAACAATGAATTAATCTACACAAAAAGGGCATGCTTGAAGGATTACCTTACAAATTTAATTAACACAAATATGTATCTACTCCCTTCAAAAAGTCAAATTAAAAGGCAATGAGATTTTGAACAAAATTTTAAAAGTAAGAAATAAAAGAGAATTTTGTAAATTACTATACTTTTAAATAGGATCTTTTTTGGCAAACATTTTTAAATTGAACATAGAAATTGATCATCCTTTCCAATTTAAGAATTTTCATATTTCTTTTGATTATTCACAAGAAAATATAAAAAATATAAAATATGTAATGAAACTTTTTTTTGAAACAAAGAGTCTTGCATTTATCTTAATGTCAATTCTCTGAATACTACATTTCTAGACAATTTCATTACATGGATGTTTGTAAAGACCATTGCAAACATGATGACACTCCTGACTATACTCTTGAAAGCTGGTGGAACATTCGGGAAGTCGTTAACGTAGTTCAGCGCCAATTCGCAATCGGTACAAATAAAGATGTGAGTGGCACCTCTATTTCTTGCATGCGCCATGGCATCATGTATGGCTATGAGCTCTCCCTGAGTTGCCGATGCCGAACGAAAGACCAGGTTCCCCTGCCAAATGATTGTATTTCGTCCTTGTAGAGCGCATAATGCAGCGACTGCCTGGCCGTCATTTGCCCGGAAAACAATGTATGTGTTGCTGCGCATCCAGCCATCATATACCGGGTTCAAGTGTCCTCCCTCAGTGTACCACAAAAGTCTTAAATTTCCTACCTGTGCTTGCTTCGGCTCTATTGGTCGCGTCTGATTCACAACTCGATCCAAGGATGTCTATGAAGAATTGGGGTTGGCTACAACTGTTTGTATAGAGTGGCTACCTGCTGGTTCATGTTCTTCATAGGTATCCTTGATGATGGATAGTATCATTCCAACCGTTGGAAATTGGTGTTCTATTGTTTCCTTGTTTCTCGCACACCATATCAGCCATATGATAATGCAGGTGAGGTCTATGTCCTTATTTTCATGTGCAACCTTGAACCACTATCTAAGCCATGGTTGCAATTGTAATGGAGCACCTTGACCAAAATCAAACCCTAGCCTAGTCGCTCTTCATGCTCTTCTCGCAATATCACATTCGAGGATCATGTGTGTAGGTGTTTCCACACGTGTGTGACACATTTGGCAATAGAGTGATACCACTATCTTCCTGGTTCTTAGTGCAGGACCTGTGGGTGCAGCGTTCTGAATTAGTCTCCACATGAGGAACTTTACCTTCTCCGGTGTCTTCGAAAACCATAGTTTCTTCCACAACTGTTGGTCTGTCTCCATGCTTATAGATGAGCTGGATGTGGATGGATTATGTCTGGTTGCCTTGTTGCAAGCCTCGTGGTACCCACTTGTGACTGTGTACTTTCCATGCCTAAACTTGTCCCAAAATTGATAGTTGTTCTGACCCAGAGGGATATGTAGGATATGGATTCCTGTAATGTTGTTGATGATTTGTTGGCTAAAGAACAGTTTGAGTAGGGGCATCCTTCACTGCTTGTTGTTATCGATCAAATCGCTGACCTTGAACCAGATTTGTGGCAAGAGATGTGTTTCATACTTAATTGGATTGATGTGGTTTGGGATCCACTCATCCTGGATGTCAATTCCTTGGCCGTCAACTACCTGCCATTTGAGACCAGTTTTGATCAAATCCCTCTCCCACTGGATACCTCTCCAACCCCATGATGAATCTTGTTTTGGTTTTACCTTCAGAAATTCCTATTTGTTGCAGTACTTGCTAAGGAATAGTTTGGAGAAGAATGATTGTTTATCCGTGATCAGCTTCCATGCAATTTTTCCTAACAAGGCCTAGTTCATTTGTTCTGTGAACCTCATCCCTAATCCCTCCTACCATTTGGATTTGCACATTGATTTCCACGACTTCCAGTGTATCCCTCTACCTTCTGTGCTTCCTGCCCAAATAAATCTAGCCAGGGGGGCTATCAATTTTCTTAGCCACCGTGGAGGGAATCTGAAAAGTGTTGAGTGTGTATTGGGCCGTTGAGGCTAGAGTGTGCTTTCTCAAGGTGGCCCTGCCCATCACAGATATGTCCCCTAATATCCATATAGAAGTTTAGCCTTCACTCTGTGGATCAATTTGTTAAACCAATTTTTTTTACCTTTGAAATTCACGTTATGGCCCAAGAAATCCTGTTGAAGTAGGTCTGCGAAGATTTAGAAAGTCTGGCTGAGATGCTCTTTGGTCCTTTGGTCCGTCTTTGAACTTACTAGAAGAGCTGATTTCTGAAAATTAATTCTTTGACCCTAATAGGCTGCGAAAATATTTAGTGTATGTGCCAGTTTTGTTGATCCTTTGTCTGATATGTTGAAAAGGAGGATACAATCATCCGCAAACATCAGGTGTGAGACAGGATCAACCGCTCATCCTAATTTTATATCAGGGCAGGTCCTTTGGAAATCCTCAGACACAATCATCGAAGTGAACGCTTCATGACATAGGATGAACAGGAAAAGCGAGAGTGGGAAACCTTGTCGAAGACCCTGTTTTGGTTGGAAAGATATTGAATTGGTACCGTTGAGCCTGATGGAGTATGAGATGGTGGTAACACATTCCATGATCCACAGTATCCACTTGTGGGGGAATCCCATATATTCCATTATCCTTTCTAGAAACACCCATAACACCCAATCGCAAGCCTTCCTCATATCAATTTTCATTGCTGCCATCGGGGTTTTCCCTGCTTTTTTCTTGCGAATAAATTCTATGAGTTCATGCGCAATATGGGAATTTTCAATAATAGATCTACCTTGCACAAAGGCCGATTAATTTCCTGAGATAAGAAACCCCATGATTTTTTTTAATCTTGTTTGCGCGAATCTTGGCAATGATTTTGTAAATGACATTGCAAAGACTTATTGGGCGCAAGTCTGCTAATTCCATTGGGAATTTCTTTTTGGGGATGAGGACCATGGTTGTATAGTTCCATTCTGTTGGCATAGAGGAGTTTGGGAAAAAACTTTTGACCACGCTTGTTACTTCGTCTCCACTTGCGGCCAATAATGTTGGTAGAAACCTGGTGGTAGACCATCTGGCTCCGGGCTTCCCATTTCCCATTTGGAATATGGCTGCTTTAACTTCCTGCATAGTTACTGGTCTCTGCAGTTCGCTGCACTGATTTTGACTGACCCCTTTTGTTATTAGGTTGAGGATGCCCTGCATAGTTGACTGTCCAAAGGCATCTGCCGGCATAACAGAATTCGTTAGAAAAAAAGCTTACATGGTTGTATACAAGCTGTTGCAAATCCTCTTTCTTATAGACCCACACTCTTGCATCATCCTTGAGTTGAGTAATGTAGTTCCTCCCCTTACGTTTCTGTGCCCAATTGTGGAAATTTTTGTGTTTTGTCCCCTTCCTGGAGCCATAATGACTTTGCTCTTTGCCTCCAGTAATCGTCCTGCATTGTGAAGAGATCATCCATCTCTCTTATCTTATCGCACATACCATCTATGTCATTCTTCTAATTTTTTGCTCCGAGCTGTTCCTTGACACGTCTTATCCTATATTCCAGTTTACCAACATTCTGTTTGGTCCAGGTGTGCAATATTGTTGTTGTTTAAGCCTGCTTCATATTGAAGCATGTAGTTACATTCAGCTGAGCCGTGGTGTCCAACCTTTGTGTTTGACTCAGCGTATTCTGGACTGGCCTTTAAACACGTTTAACCAATACTTTTGTTTGGTCAAACCTTACCCAATAGGACTCAAATCTTCTAAATGAATTATTATCTCGGGTCATAGTTCTTGGGTGGGTACTGATCGTGAGAGCCCCGTAGTCGGACTTTATAATCGTAAGGTTTGTCATGATGTATTTTTTGAACAATGACAACCACTCTGAGTTTTCAAACGGTCAGTCTAGGCGTTCTAGTATCAAATCGTAGTCACCCCTACCATTTGACCAGGTGAACCACTACCCCTTGTGTTTGAGTTCGCTTAGGTTTTCCCCCTAATTAAACCTTTGAGATCCTTAGTCTCCTGCGATTTGACTGCTCTACCTCCTGATTTGTCCTATCTATCTAGTACTTGATTGAAGTCGCCTGCAATTAGTATAGGAATGGGGAGTACCATGTAAGATGATATGTAGGCAGTCCCACACTGACTTCCTTGTTGGTCGATCATTATTGTTCCATGATAAAAGAGAATGAGTGAATCGCTTCTCCACTACTTCACTGTCCCCTTCTGTGCACCACTGATGGAGAATCTTCCTTCAAGCCATGGATCTATCGAGCGATAGAGCCGACGCCTTTCTCTCATACATGGTATGACTCATTTTACGTTCTTGCTTTGTCCATAGACGCTCTATTGGAGAGTATCTCCAGTTTAACGACTCCAAATCTGTAAATGTCGCTCTTTGATGTGAGCTGCACTGTATCAGTTCAGAACAAACTGTACATATTTAACAACAAGTTTATAAGACATTAAAATTGTATTACGACGAATATGCAATCCTAAACCCTTGCATAATTAGGTCTCCAAAAACTCATATCAGGTTTTAAACCCAAAGAATGTATTCATCAATTGCATTGTCAACAACCTAAATCTCCGTCTCTTTGTTTTTTTTGCACCGACATTCCTTGAGGCTCCAACTTTCTTTTTTTAAATGTGTAAACTAAATTCTCTTGGTCACAATGTGCACGCAATGTGCAAACTAAGAACATGCCAGATTGGCTAGGACGCTGCCCAATATTGATCGTGTCATTCGTGCTTTATTTCATTAGCTCATCGATAATGATGTGGGCGTCGAATGTGTGTGTGCTGCTACTGGCGAGGGTGTTGGATGGATTTGGGATTGGGCTAGCTGTCACACTAATATCCTAGAATGAGCCACTAGAAATACGAGGCCTCCTCAACACACTTCTACAATAATTTGATTTAGGGTGCCCATACAGAAGGATCAACATTCATTCATCGCCTTGGGCAATCATGATTTTACAACATACAAAATTTTGACAGCTTTTTACTACTGATACTATCATATCTGAGGACCATGCTACACAAAGCCCTCCACTTGCTCCTACTGAATCTACTACTTCCCACTTAGTAAAATAACTTCTACCTAGCCACTTCCTAATTTTACATGAGTCACACTTGGTTTCCATTAAAAAGACAATATTGGGGTTATAGTGCATAATTGTTTTGTTTAAGAAATTTACTATCAGAAGATGTGTCAGTCCTCTGCAGTTCCAACTAAGTAGATTCATGTACCTCTTGGTGGTTGTTCTGGCCCAACCACCGAAATACCGCAGTTTTCACCTTCATCACCTTGCATGGATATTTGTATAACTGAATCAAAAACTCTGGTTGTGACTATAACCTGTTTTCCCTGCTCCACTCCACGTGCCATATCAATTTTTGGAAACATAGATAGCATTATTTGAAGATCCTCCTCCTTATCCTCTGTGCATCTCCTTTTTCAAAATGCAAATTCTCCCATCTCCTCTTGTAGTTGCCTCTTTCTTTTGACTCCCATTCCGTCTGCCACTGGCATGTATTCCTTCGTAGCCCAAAGGATTTCCTTCTTTCGTGTGTTAATTTGTGCGAGATTGTTGATCCCGTGCTCATCTAATGCCTCCAAATTGGGTATTGATATGGGCCAGATTGTAGCTCCCTTACTGATGCCCACATTCTTTTTCCCCTCATCTTTATTTATTTGCAACAAGCTCTCTCTTTCCATATTCCTTTCAATGAGTAATCTGGTTCCAATTGTTTATTTTGTTGGGGAGAGTTTGATATTACCTCTTCTTCCAATGGTGTGGGTAACCGACTTAAAATTTCCTTGCCATTTGATCTCTATGCTAATTGTTATGTTGGTTGGCCCAGTGCTTGATGAGGTTTGGCCCACATCGGCATTTCCCCAATTAGTTGACCCCCCCATTGTTGAACGCAGCTCTGAAGACCATGCTTTGTTTCCTCAATTTTGCCCAAAAAAGTAAACCCAACAGCACCATAATCTGCTCTCCTTGCTTTCTCATTTTTGACCATTTATTGGTCCCTCAAAAGAGGATGAGCTTGCCTCAAATTCCATAGTTGGCTGATTTTCTTCCTTGGATTCAGCTTCTTCAAAATCTGCGTCAGCTCTTGCTTCATTTTGACCGCCATCATTTTCCATCTCTACTCGCAATTTGACAGCAATGGATGAATCCGATCCGGATTCATCATGTCCACTCCCTGATGTACTTTCTCCGATGAGGATCCATTCTATGCTATATGAAATCCAACCAAGGGTAGGGCATCTGCTACTTCTTTCGATGAGCATCATTTCTCCGGAGGATATTCTTCCACAAAAAAATTATTTCTGAGAAAACTTCATACATCCATCATCGGTAAGTTGATTAGGCATGAATCCTAGAGGTTAGATCTGGTTGTGGTTAAAGTTGTTGAGCTAGGTTTAGGTGCTGAATCAGTGTTCAACTCAATTTCTTTTGTCGCTTCTTTCCTTCAGACTACCCCCATTCCATTCTCCGATGACCCAGTATTATCAAGCCAAGAATTTCTCGGTTCAAGTCGTGCAGGTACTGTCATTTCTTCCTCCCTGAAAATATTTTTTGACTGGATTTTTGTGGGTTGTGTTTGGTTGATCTTGGGAAGTTGGGCTTTGCTTGACAAACTTTTATGGGCTGAGGTGTTTTGTTTTGTGTTTGGTAATGGTGGAAGGAGGATAGTTTTATTTAAAATCCACTGTTGTTTTGTATTTGTGTTAAGTGTGTTATTTGTCAATTTTGGATGAATGGAATTTAGGCCTTTCTTTGGGTTTTGTTGGGCTGGTTTACAATTAGGCATGCTCTCTTGAGGACTGAAGAGTTTAGAATGTGGGGTACTTAACTGAATAGAACATTGGGGGTATATTGATTAGTACCTGGGTCCCTTGTGGGATTTGATGTACTACTGCACTATCTTCATTATTTAAAACTTCACATGCTTGCATTAAATATATGTTGTGTCCTTCATGTAACTTCATAACTCCTCCTGCCAACATTGAAACTGCCTTGCTTCCTTCTCTAAAGACCATCCACTTTGCAATCGAAGCCTCATCCTCATTCATTTCTTCTTTTTTTGCCATCATGGTTGCTTGTCTCAGCCTGCCTCTCTTTCCAGACTTGGCTTAGCCTTCATCATTGCTCTTTAAACGTAGCTTTGAATGTGAAGAACTTGTTTCTCCGCTACGTGTTATACTCATGACAATATCATCCAGCTCAGAGTCTGAACTCAGGCCCTGCTGGATTGATGTGCTACTGAGTTCATTTATTTAAATTCCCTTTTGGCATCTGCACGAGCGTGCATTTCTCCTATCTGCTTTATTTGGTAAGTTTTATGCATTAACCACCTTCGTTTTGCCCTTAGTACTATCAGCACATTTATCTCTATCCTTGAAATTGAAGGCAGGAGGTAGAGTACCTTTGATAGCACTCTAGATACTCATGATGATATCCGTCTCGTCACCTAGTTCCCAAAAATTGGTGTTGAGCCCAATGTCGAAATTCAGCCCCTCACATTGATGATCAGGGTCAACCCCAAAAAGAAAGTCTTCCAAAAATTCTCCGTTCGTGAGGAACGGTTCTGTTACCGTTCCATTTGCCAAGGTGAACTGTTTGAGCTCCAGCATGTTCCTTTGATCTCCAGCTGCCACATTTGCATTAGGTAGGACATACCTTCTCCCGCCGGTGATCATATATTCTTCTATGACAATGTCACCATTTTCTCATTCAACATGTCTTGTTCTAACCACACCAGTATCCTCTACATATTGTTCCTGCTATGGAATGATCTCCTGCATTTCTATGTCAGATTGCCAATTTATAGCGTGTTGGTCTTCTGCGTAGTCATTCCACAACTTTGGGATCTCTGGTAGGTTCAGCAACCTATCCCTTGCTTCCGACAGGCCTTGCAGGTAAATTTCATTGATCTCATTTCTTCTAGCCACCTCCCCGGGGATAAGGTCCTCTGATTCTTCCTATGGGTCCTCGTCTGATTGGACAACTAGTTAGATTAACGATTGCGGGCTTTCGAGGTTGTACTCCTCTGCCTCCCTTAGCTCCTCTGGTGTGGGATAAATTTCTTCCACATATTTGAAACCATCCAGAATAGCATCCGTTGGCGCATGCAAAAGCATATGACCATTTGTGTGGAAATAATGGGGAGGAAACCTTGTGAACCTTCTAATTGGCATGTTCCTGTGTACTCAGACAGAGGGTGGGTAGAGTTCCTCTGAAAGGTCTCTGTATATCTCAAGCTGTATTGCTGTCCCGAGCTCTGCAAATCTGGCATCAGTTTGCTCTTCAAGAGCCTGAATATTCTTCCATTGGCAATGTGGATAGGTGTGACCCAGCGCACCGCATCGACGACACATCATATGGACTCTTTCATATCCAATAGTTATCCACACCATTCCCCCTCTTATTAATTTTAACCAGAAACCAGATACTAGTGATTTCTGAACCTGTGTCCACACTCGACCACTAACGTACTCCGGGTGTTGTAGCAACCATCTTCCAAAATCCACCTCTTCTGCGTCGCCAGCCATGGAGGCAATTTTTTTTGATAGTGCTCCTCTCAAAATACACCAAAGTGAGACCATATATGCGTATCCATATAAGAACTTTTGTAACTGTCATGTGTGAGAGAACCATCTCTGGGACTAGTCTATGCAAAGCCATCAGTCCCTCAACAATGTTAACCGGACCATTGTGTAATACAACAAGGAGATTGGACCTCTGGTCGAACTAAATAACGTAAAATTTTCCATTTTTGCTATAACATTCACTCCTTCTCCCCAGTAGTTTGATATAAGGAGTTGCATCCTTGGCAGTAGGTGAGTTTCTCTAAGTTCATCTCCGAAAAGGACGTCTATCCGTTCCTCTAAGTTTTCTAAACCATCACGTGATCCTTCTGACTAGTGATCCTCCGACACCCTGTTGGCCATATGATTATAATGTTGCTGATGTGTTCATAATAGCCTTTCTTCTTCTGATGGATTAATATTTGTTTTTGAGCTTTCTAACTTCGGTGGTATTGTCTGTAGGGATGGTTTAAGGATTTTGTGGGGACCGTGCTTGAAGTTGTGTGGAAGAAATTTGTTTTCACGTGTGTTGCAAGAATTGTTTATGATGAGAAGTGGGTTTTGGTCTTGGAAGGTTTTAAGGTGTGTGGGATTATCATGCACGGTAGATAAGGAAAAAAAGGAATGTTGATTTCCAAGAACAAGCTATTTTCCAGGAAAGCTTCTTGGTTTGTACAGTTGTAAAATCTGTTCAAGAGAGCTCTCTAGACTTAGAGAGAGAACTTTTTCGCATATGTAAATTGATGAATGGTTGCTTGTAATTTTTATTTTTTAATAAAAGATATTAGCATATCATTAACTACCAGTCTGAGAGGTTCAACCATCCATTACAGATTTAGCTAGATTATGTGCGTCCACTACACACATTCTCTGGACTTTCATTACATGGAAATTAATAAAAACCATAGCTAGCATTATTATGCTTCTGACTAAACAAGTAAGTGCTGGTGAAATTGCCGGAAATTTTATAATATAGTTTAGAGTCGCCTCGCGATCTGTCATTATAAGAACATGTGTTGCTGCGTTTTGTTTTGCCCTGTACATGGCTTCGTGGATTGCTGATAGTTCCGCTTGTGTAGCCGAGATGGATTGAATAATTCTGGATCCTTCCCAGCCAATATGATTTTTCATCGGTTCCGCAATCCAGGCTAGCACTGCTTTGCCATCCTTCGCTCTGAAAGCTGCATCTGTACCCGTGTAGACATGAGTATTCCTTTGTTCACCTAGATGCCAAATTAACTTTATGTCTCCCATCATTTTCGTCCTTCCTTCATTCCTATGTTGTAAGCTCACCAAGTATTGTAGATCATGTTGAAACAGATTGTGTCCTCTCCCTCCCATTGTGTTCTCTCCCTCCCATTGCGATTCAGTTTACTTGTTCAGCCAGATTTGACCTAATTGATGCCATTTTTCCTTCAATTGTAGATGTCTGCAACTCTAATGTTAATTTATTTTGTGCACACCAAATGACCCATATACTGTAACAAGTGAGATTGACATCTTCCTTTTCCGGTGCTATGGAAAACCAAGACTGTAGCCATATCCCCAATCTTATTGGAGTACCTTGGCTGAAGTTAAAACCAAATCTTGAAGCTTTCCACACTCTTCTAGGTAGGTCGCATTCAAGGATCATATGTGTTGGAGTCTCTATATGAGTTTGGAAAATTTGGCA
The DNA here is from genome assembly GCA_032355605.1 of Rubia tinctorum. Taxonomy (NCBI): domain Eukaryota; kingdom Viridiplantae; phylum Streptophyta; class Magnoliopsida; order Gentianales; family Rubiaceae; genus Rubia; species Rubia tinctorum. Next base: position 15,572,290 of record JAULKM010000012.1, on the reverse strand, counting down.
CATTGGTGACACATTCATACCTCTTTTCCTGAGAGCTAGTCCCGTCGGGGCCGCGTTTTGGATTAATCTCCAAACCAGTAGTTTGATTTTTTCTGGTACGTCGGAAGACCAGAGCTTCTTCCACATTTATTGTTTATGGTTTGTGACTTGTATGGCTGTCAAGGTTGAAGGTTTCTGCCTTATTTTGTCATGTCATGCCGCATGGTATCCTGATTTGACACTGTATTTTCCCAACTCTTCCTTCTCCCATATCAAGTAATCTTTTTGGCCAAATGTGTTTAGAGGTATGTGTATTCCTACTATATCAGTTATAACCTCAGGCAGAAATAGTAACTCCAGTAGTGGTAATCTCTAATGTTTTGTGTTATCTATCAGATCGCTAACTTTAAAGTTTAGAATTGGCAGAAGTTGTTGATCGAACCTGATTGGGTTCCGATGATTTGGTATCCATTCTTCCTGTATGCCAATGGATTTCCCGTCGATCACCTACCACTTCAGGTGCTTTTTCATCAAGTCACGTCCCATAGTATTCCTTTCCAGCCCCATGTTGCTCCTGACTTTGTCTCCACCTTGTAAGAATGGTATACGCATTAGGACTGACCAATAGGGAAGATTTCTGAAAGTTAATATGCTATCCTGAATAAGCGGAAAAGAGATTCAAGGTCTGTGCCAGTTTTTTGATTGCTTCTTCTGATACTTCAAAAAAGAGGATGCAATCATCTGCAAACATGAGGTGTGACACTGTATGCACTCCCCTTCCAATTTGCACACCCCTGCACTTTGTTTGGAATGCTTCAAACATCATTATAGATTAGAAGGCCTCCTGACACAAGACAAAGAGGAAAGGAGAAAGAGGGCAACCCTGCCTGAGCCCCTGCTTAGGTATAAACCCCCCTGATTGCTGACCATTAAACCTAATGGAATATGTGACCTAGGTCACACATTCCATCACCCACCCCACCCATACTGACGGAAAACCCATCCAGACCATAATCTGACGTAGGAAGTCCTAGGATACTCTGTCATAGGCTTTTCTCATATCAATTTTTATTGCAGCCGGTGTCATTTTTCCTGTCTTCTTCCATCGTATATGTTCAATTATCTCATGCACAATTAAGGAACTCTCTACGATTGATCTTCCTTGCATAAAAGCTGCCTAATTTCCAGAGATTAGAAAACCCATGATCTTCTTCAATCTATTCGCCAGTATCTTTGCTACAATTTTGTAGATCACATTGCACAAACTGATCGGGCGGAGATCTGTAGGTTTTTTTGGCATTTTATTTTTGGGATAAGAACCAGTGTAGTTTCGTTCCACTCTCTTTCCATTCTTGACGTAGATAAAAACTTTTGGACCGTTTCTGTAACTTCCTTCCCTACTTCCGGGCAATAATGTTGATAAAATCCTGGTGGAAGGCCATCTGGACCCAGTGATTTCCACTTCCCCATTTGGAAAAATGTTGCTTTTACCTCTTGGGATGTCACAACCTTCTGAAGATCCCTCCTTTGGTCTATATTTACCTTTGGTTTGATCCCCTCTAAAATATCCTGAATTGTGGAATGACCAAAAGCATCTTGCGGCATTAGTGAATCATGAACAATGATTGAGCTTACATGTTTGAAGATGAGTGATTGTAATTCATTGTCAGACGAAATCCACTGACCCTTCTCATTCCTAAGTTGAGTGATATAGTTCATTCCTCTTCTCTTCAGTACCGACTGGTGGTAGAACTTGGTGTTCTTGTCTCCTTCCTTGAACCACATTATCCTGGACCTTTGTTTCCAGAAATCATTTTGTAGTATTAGTAGACCCTATAGTTCCTCTCTCTTCTACCGCATTTCTTGTCCATCCCTGCGATGTTGCATGTAACCAAGTTCCTTTTCCACTTGACTTATTTTTCCCCAACTGACCTATGTTCTCTCTTGACCAATTACTCAATCTTTGAGTAGTTTCCTCCATCTTCTATCCTATTGATTGTCCAATAGATTGGGGCTATGTATTGATTCCCCTGCTTTGCACCAGTTGCCAGATACGCTTGACAATTTCCTTTGTTTCCTTTATTCTAACTCAAAATGCTTTAAAGTTCTTCCTTCCTTGACCAGAATAGTTCCTTGATTTGGGATGATTAGTAATCGTCATTAGACCGTGGTCGGACCTCATTGTTGTATGATAGTGAGTTGGTATTTGCTGAATTTTTGGGTCCATTCTGCAGTTGCAAATGCCCAATCCAATCTCTGTAGAATGAATTCCCTTCCCTTTCTACAATTTTATCATGTGAACCACTGACCCCTGCCACTTAATTCCTTAAATCGTGCGGCCTCTAGTAATTGGCATAAGTCTTCTGTCTTCTTCATGCTTGACTAATCGTCCTCCCGATTTGTCATTGTCATCTAGAACTTGGTTAAAATCCACTGCCATGAGAACTGGTAGAGTGATGTTTTGCAGGGTATCTTGTAGCTTTTCCCATACAACCTTTCTCTGTGCCTTAAC
>JAULKM010000012.1:15527539-15542940 GCA_032355605.1 Rubia tinctorum | reverse complement strand
TGAATTTCTTATCAACTTGTTGAAGAACTTTTGCATCCCTGAGGCAAGTCTTGCTTATAGAAGTAGGAACTATAGAAGCACAAGAATATGCCAGCACATCACAAGAGACATCAAGGATATCATCCCCCCCAGCATTTTGTGACTTCATTACCTCCTGTATTAATTACGATCCAACCACCAAACACAACCAAAAAAAAGCACAATGATTACTTTTAAAGAATTTCTATGGTCTAGAAAACAAAAAAAAACAAATAGGAAGATAACTCACTGTAGCATGTTGACAACTTTTACGCCACTTCGTGTCATATTCAGAAACATCTTGAATGTCATTTGGAATGAAATCTGAAATGGTATTATACAGTAGATATAATTTAATTCTATTATCAGGTTGGGGTAAGAAGTAGTGAATTTAGTAAACAAAAAAATGTTTGAACACTGACTCAAGACAAATTGAGAAGCCATCTATGTCTTAATACTTATCAAAAGATGGTGTTATGCAAGAATATCAGTCACCGATGAGGATGAAACAAGAGCGTAGACTTTCAAATGCAATTACATCTAGCAGCAGTCAGAGACGGAATCATAACACTTATAATAAGGGATCATTTTCAACATACTTTGAAAATTACCAATCAATGCACTGACCTTTCCTTTTGAATTCTTCAATCTTCAATCTGAAAGAGGTTAACAAGGAAAAGAGAAGTTTATTCAATTCGTCTAAAGATTTCAAACAGACAAGCTGGATTGTCCCAAATGAAACCATAAAAATTACGATGAAAACCTAGGATCACACAAAAAATCAGCTTCAAAGCTTTCCCTTGGAGGAGAATGGCTGTGGCACTCATCTAACGCTGAAAACTCTTGCTTTGTGTTGCTAATTTCTGTACAACAAGTAAATTATGATACTAAATTTGGTGTCCGATTCAAACAAGTTTGACCTAGCGGAATTTGTAAGCAGCACCTGTGGAAGTTGTGTCGTCAGAATCAATTGGTCCAGCTACCATTTTGGACAAGTTGTTCAGATCTAGAGATTTCCTTGGGCGCTTGCAAAATGGTGGAGCTGAGAAGCTTCCCCTTACTTCCCTCTTTTGGCATTGGGCTTGTCTGGTCTCTGTTTGGTTTCTTCCAAACTGATTCGTGTTTGACTGAGTAAATTCAGATTTGCAAATCAAAGTATCTGAAGAATTCAGGATATTACTTTTCCCACTAGTATTTGTACACAACCAATCTACTTCATCCGTAGATATATCTGAACAAGTTGTAGAGTGAGAACTTCTCTTGTGTCCATTAACTGCACTAAAATCTCTGGGAAGACTAGCATCATATTTGCCCTCGCAGAGCAACTCAGTAGAATACCCAACATTTGGACAATTTGCTGCAGGATCACTATTAAAGTTGCAGTACTTCCCTTCTCCATCTTGACAGTAGTCATAGTCAGTACTACTCCCATATTCAAAATAAACGTCTCCACTAACAAAACCAGTATCAGGAATCTGACCATAAAAGCAACCTGGAATCCTTGGGGACCATTCGGATGTAGAAGACAGCATACTGCAGTCAGATGTGCTGTCATGTTTAAGTGACTGAGATGCAAGATGGTTTTCATCAGGCCACACTCCAGCAATTATAGATGGCGTTGCATCAAATGATAGAGACTTTGGTTTTATCATCTTGTCATGTTGATTTGTGCATTTTGACAACCATGGAGGTTTTACAATTTCATACCTTCGCTCAGTTTCCTCAAAGATCTGGTTTATATCATCTTGGTCTTCAACATCAACATTCTCACCAAAATCAGTGCACCTTCTCTGTATATTAAAGTCAGCATTGTTAAACTGAATTCCAACTTCACCTGTCAATGATTGCCCAACATTTTGCAGGCTCATTCCCTTCAAATTATGCACTTGACACAGCCTTGTAAGAACCTGGCCGGCATCATTACCATCCCTGAATTGATGAAAATTAGCACGTAGTGGACTCCTACTTGATAAAATCATCTGATCCATCATTTCAAAAGGACTGTTTTGCCATTTTGGAGCCAAAAAGCAGTCTACTTGCTTGCTGCCAGAATCTACAGTAGCTAATTCATTTAACATAAAATCTTCTGCATTAGAGTACAAATCACCAGATACCAGCTCATCACTAAAACTCATTTCATTTGTTGCCTCTCCACCAGCAAACTCAGATGTATTGTATAGATGAACAGGACAGTCAGCTTCTCCGGTTAGGAAGACATCTTTCTGGTGCTTTGTTAATTCAAATCCACCTCCGTTGCCCAGTTCACTCGAAGAGAAACTCATTGTTAAGGGAGGCAAACTTATATCATTTTCAATTTGTTTCTCTGACTGTAAAAAGGGAACCGCGACCGGAGGTGACCATCTAAGGGTTCTACTCTTCTTTTTCTTGCTTTCACAATACTCTGGAAAATCTTTAAACAAACTCTATTTAGATAAAAAACAATATTCTGCAGGGCAAAACAAAGAGCCAGCAAACAGTAGAATGAAAGCATATGTAACCGTTGTGAAGAACTTCTAAATTCACCAAATAGTTTGTTTCAATTAACTGCTTAATACAAGCCAAACATAAGCTTCCTATTTACAACATGTAGCCTTGGAATATTGAGAATTAAGACAAACTTCTATCTGGACTTAATTATTTCTTTTTTGGGTGGCACACACACACACACACACACACACACACACACACACATATATATATTTGTCCAATAAAGCTAGTTCAGTTCTGGGGTGTCTAAATGTTGCAAGAATAAAATCTAACAAATATCAGCATTTACCATCAGTGATATTTTCTCTCCAAAAATGGGTAACTGCGGTCTGAATGAATTCAAGTACAGGATTCCAATCCTGTAAAGGAAAAAACAAGTATGACAAGGATACTAAAGATGGTAATATTTCTTGCAATAAGTACAGGGTTTTATTTTTTGACAAGCCATAACTACACCAGTTTATTGCAATTAGTTCATATAAAAGTTATTCCTTTTTTAATCAAATATGTGGTACATAGACTTGTAAAAAATACTCCCTCTGTTATAAAGGATACCATTATCCATTTTAAGACATTTCTAGTGCAAAAAGAAAATGAGACACTTATAATGAAACAAAGGGTGTATTCCTTTATGCAGTTGATATAGACATCAAAGTGAAAAATGATGGAGAAGTTGTACGGGGTGTCAAAATACTATACTTTGGATGATCCTAATACATCAAATCAAATGCATAGTTCCATTTCTTGGAAATGTTATCTATTTATATTCCAAAAATGTCAGAAATACCAGTATGGAACTGTGTATGCAAAGAAAAAGAGACAAAAATATTAAGCACAAGATGGACACAGACCCAGAAGATTTAAGGGAAAACATTATTTTGAAACAAGCATGCAATTTCTTCCTTATCAATTTAAGTAAGTTTTTTTTATCGAGTTTGTTACACAGAGCAACGATAACTGAGTACACAACTTCAAACGTCCAAAGCAATAAAGCATGGGAACTACCTAAGTGAAACATTAATCACCATCAAAGAACAGTGCCAAAAAAAATCCCTCACTACAATAAAGATAACAATACTGTATCTGTGCATGTTTGCCATGTTGTATATGCAAGCTATAAAGGTATAGGTAACATGAAGAACCAATGACCAGTAATTAAATTGCCCTACATAGAACAACAAAAAAAAATCGATACCGTGAATTCGACAGAACTCTTCATTGGCTCAAAAATCATGTCATACTGAGATCTTGAGCAGGAGAGATTCAATAAGAATGTCGGGCAGGTTAAACATCTACTGGGTTTCTCAATTTGACCTCGAATATTATGGATCTTGCCATCCATATAGACAGCAGCCAACTCATTTAACAACTTATGTATTGGACCCTTGCAGACAAACCTTGAGTTGATGTCTGCATGTGTTTAAGTTAAAGGAAACGTATCCATAAAACAATCTGTCCTCCCAAATATGTTAACATTGACCCAAACACCAGCATACATTGTCAAAACAGGTGATGGTAGGATACAGATATACTGAACATCCTGTCAATTCAAGGAGTCATGAGTTAGAAATGAATAAAGATGTAGCATCTCAAAGTTATAGAAAGTTGATAGTTTGATACTTGATACCTGAACAGACATAATACCACGTGGACCAGAAATGTATCCAGAAAGCTTGAGTTCCCCCTTTGAGACTTTAAGTTCAGAAAGGGCAGATGCAATATCAACTCCAAAATTAGTGGACAACAATGACAGAGGGGAATGGGAAGAACATGTTCCAAGCAGTACTTCCCCACTGCAATCCAAAAATAGAATGTCAGTGCAGAAGCTAAAATTAGGCATAATTTGACAAACTACTGACAGAAACCTCTCAATGTCGAAAACTTTGAAAGAAACTCTGGGGTGCACCAGTGCAATTCGCACAACACATTTCTTGGCCAAGTGTAGGACCTTCTTGGAGCTACAGAGATATCAAAGAATAAATAAGACCAGTCCTTTGAATACCCTATTTGGCAGTACTCTTGAAACAATCAGTCATTGCAGCACTGATCCAAAACAGGAACCACAAAACAAATCTGGTACCTGGATTGCATATGCTTTCTGCGAACTGGTTGATTGTAGAATAAATCTCGAACAGTAACTACAAAAGAATGAAGACAAATCAGTGTCAGCAAATTAGTAAACTTAGTTACCAGAAAAAAAATGCAAGCACATATTTTTTCTGATTTCACCTAATTCCTACAGCCGGATCTCAACAAATGTATACAACTATACCACCTGGAAAACAAGAAAGTATTACCACAAACCTCTGGAAATTCCCCTTTTCAGCTTTATGCCATGATCAAGTGAATCACGGACTGTTGGCAAAAGTTATTGTTCGTTGATTGCTCAAATATAGGTGGAGGGGTACAAAATTAACAAAATAAACTTCTGGAAAAAAAGAACCAACATAGTAGATAGATAGGATGACTATTAAAAATAAATTATTTACCTGTCGTGCCAACATCATGCCTATCGTCATTGATCCCAAGATACAGGCACTTTCGACTCTACAAAGCGGTATAACAATCATGTCAGCCATAGTTCAGTTCAAAAAATCTAGAAATTTGAACAAAACCATGAAACTGCTGCACCTGCAACACTTTTCCATAACCATGTGGCATCCCATAAGCTTTTGATACTATTTCTAACAAAGAAACATCAGAAAGAGAGAACAGAGCCTCTCCTCTGAATCCAAAGCTTCTTACAGTAGTATCCAGATCAGCCAAATGATTGTGTTTTGATGTTGCTGCTTTGCCAAAAGTAGTAAAGTTATAAATGATGAGCGCTCATATGAATAACTAACGAGTAACAAATCATTAGTCAAATCTCATAGCTGAGAGTCTTTCCAAAAATAGGTGAGTTTCTCCAACTACCTTCACTGTTTGAAGCAAGAAAATGCTATTAATTTTGTAACCAAGCAAATTTGCCACTTGAAAAATCGTGGGTAAAGTATCTCAGACATGGTTCCCCGCAACATCGAATGTCATTTTCTCAGCAAAGATATCCCTCTGAATGGAAACCTCAAATCCAGCAAACGCAATTTCTCTCTTCCACTGCACAACATATAAGCCCAATAATCACATACCGAAACATTATCCTACTCGTAGATAAATTAACGAAAATGAAAAATAGTAGACACCTCTCCACCAAGATAACAAAGATCTCCAGAAAAAGTGAGAGCGGTGTCATGAAATGTTGATCTTCCCAAAACCCTAACCATATCAGGATCCACCATGTGCTTTCCTCCTAGTATGTTCAATATTGTTGTTTTTCCTACAACCACCAATCCATTACTCTCAAATCAGTACACTCTTTCTCCTAATCCATTACTCTAAAATTCACACTTACATTCACAATAGAGTATGTAACTTTTACTACTCTACTGACATGCAAACATGTAAGACAGAGACAATCCGAATGAACACATTGAATTAGACAAAATGAACATAAAATGCATAAATGTTCTAAAATTAGTAAATGAAATGGCGGAATGGGAGAGAGATAAAAGTTCTTAGCAATAAGATATCAGTAATATGAGCAGCTAAATCTCCTGCAAATAAGGATAGATCAAAACCGTTGTTTGAATGCTTGTCTCTTGTACTAAATGTAGCCCAATTGAGACGAAAAGGTTGATCTGTATTAGGCATGACAATGCAAGAATATGCTTACAATACTTTCTCAGCTGCAGTATGCGAGAAGAACTCAACGAATCCATATCCCTCAGAAAAACCTATTTTCTTGTTGCGAATAACCTTAATGGAAGCAACCTGCATGAATCACCAGTTTTTGAGCAAATGCTCAACTTAGTTAAAAGCTACGAAGATAAATACTTCATCACTTGTTGAAAATTAAGTTTCTCATTGAGGGAATATGCTCCAAGCCTTCAAGTCATAATTGACATGCAAATTAATAAAGTATATGTAGCAGAATGAGCCTACCTAATGTAGTGTAAGATATATATTTGATCTGGTAATTCATAATAAGTTCATTAGCCACCAACTGTGTACAGTCCTCAACCTCAAGCATGCATATCACAATCCAACTAATCTGACAGATCACACAAGGAAGCTCCCTTTTATCATAGAGAAAGTACAATTTTTTTATAGTTTGAAATGGAAGTGTGTGAACACAACATTAGCATATGGAGGGAAAAGGGACATTTTTTTTCTTTTACCTGAAACCCTCTAACCTCGATGTAAAAGCACCAGCCTCAACTAGACATGCCAACATTCAATTCCCATGAAGATAAAGTTTTGTTCTTAAAAGAATACAACTAATTGATTATCTGTTCTTTATAACATTGCTCCTCTACAAAGTGAGAAAAAAAAATTAAAAACACAATCTTAATAATTGCAATAAATCTGTTAGAATCCAAGAAAATAACTTTCTTTTCCCATAGATGCATGCTAAATCAAGCTTTAGTAGTTTATCATCCGCATTAAAAGAACCTTCTTTTTACAGCAAAACACATTTATTGCCAATAGTCCCAGATTGAACTTTAAACAGATAAATACTCTAAAAAGCACTCATTTTCCTCGTAAATTACCAAATAATCACATAATCCCATAGCAAGTCATCAGCTAAAATCAATGAACAAAATATGCGCGAGTGTGTGAGAGAGAAAGAGAGAGATTATGAGATGAGATTAGAACTTTCCAGTAGAAGCAAAGCAGCTGCGGAGATAATCCTCGTCCATCCAATTATGAAGGTTCCCAACCCAGATTGTCCGATTCTCGCCGTTAGATCCTCCACCTCCACCGCCGCCTCGCTGCTGCTGCAGCGTCTACGGGTGTTGGTGGGGAGGATGGTGGAGGTGGTGGTTGTGATAAGGCATGTAATGCGGTGGATAATATGCGGCGACAACATCATATGGTAAAATATTTATCAAAAGATTAAAGATCTAATGTATGACACGCAGATTAAAAAAACAAAATACAGACTCGAGAACTATAAACCCTTAATGCTAACAGCGATGATGCTGACTGATCGAAGAATCAAAACCCGTCACGACAACCATAGTATGCCTCAGAAGCACCAAAAACCCCTCCTCGCTGCTCTCCCCGCAGCTCTGCAAATGAGCGGAGAATCCATTGTTGTTGCTCTGAACTAAAGCAGCTTCAAGCATTTCCACCATACACCGTACAATCCCCCCCCCAATTCCGCCGCCAAAATCCAATCAAAGGTACAACACTAACACCGAGATTGAATCCCAACGTGAAGATCGCACATTTCAGTGGAAAATAAATGAAGTAATAAAAGTGAAAGAAGAAATCCCTTTTCAGAGTTCATTGTTACCCAAAAAGACGTCGCTTTGGGCAGCCACTAGAAAAAATACAAAAATGCCCCTGGACGACCATTGTGTCAACATAGCAAGGAAAGTATTCATTTTTAAGATTACTGGGGATGAGTAGCTCACATTAGTATGGATCATATTATGTTATATGTTTGACTTTACATTTTCGAATGATTGTATGACTTTACATCTTGTAGATTCCACCAAAATGTGGAAAACTAACCATGAAGAGGAAGCGACAAGCACCACAGAAGAAAGACGTTACACTGCCTGAGGAAGACGTAGGAGAGCAAGAACCACCAACCAAAAGGATTCCATTGAAAATCCAGTTTGAAAATGAGGGAACACCGCAACATGAACCAATAAAGAAAGATAATGTTGAGAAACATGAAGGCGGGGGGTTGGAGGACAAACCCCAAAGTTCCAAGGGAGATGCGAAGTGATCCCGCAAGGGGAGGAAAGTGAAAAAATAGGACAACGAAATTTCCAAGATGGGAGGTAAACATGGTGAGGTATTTGACAAGTTCGAGATAAAAAATTGGTGCAGGTAGCGTGGAACAGTGACTTGTCAGTCCCTTATGCTTGCGTAGGACAGCAATCTCATTCTCTTTGCTTTCCAGTTCCCCAAGAAAGAGGTGGTTTGCATGAAAAAATTATACGGCATGGAAGGCCTACAGGAATTACGTATTTTTACGCCGCATCAAATTTGGGTCATGGGAATCCTAGAGCGATGTCCCCGATCATTTAAAGGAAGAGTCATGGAAGAATGTAATGGTAAGATCTTCGATTACTTTTTGAACCTCTCCTTCTTTATTTCTTTCGTTATGAACACATGATTAAAGTCTCCATGTGCCTATCTTTCCTTACAGGCAAGATTTCTCCCTGTGTATTGTGTACTCTGTCATGCTGGTCATGGAAGAATTGGTTCTTCATGCAACGTCAAACAATATCCTTGAGGTAAAAATCATTTGGAAAAAATATACTAATTCTTAATTGCTAACACTATAACTGTAAATATCACAGACAAAATTGTACACTAACATTATAACTGTAAATATCACAGATCTTCCCAGAGGACCAAGGGTCATACCTTATTTACAAAATTCAAGTAGTGGTGGAGATATGGTGCGGGGTGTGGATCAATGAGTACCAGTAACAAGCAAATATTTTGTTACAACTGCTAGATGCCAAGAACAACATCATAGGTGGACTATTGAATTTTTGTGCTTAAAAATATTGAGTTTGTGTGGTTGGTTTAAGGTCCAAGTTTTAGAAACATTGTGTGGTTTTTTAGATTTATGTGCATGCATGCTTCTTAAACATAAAGATTAATTCATGACTTCTGCAATCAATACTTTCATACATTTTTAGTTGCTTACAATTTGTTGGGTTCAATTTATATTAGTCTCAATTCACTTTTTCTGTCTTTAAATGTCCCGGAAATGATCAGGGAGGGCCCACCAGGAAACAAATAGGCCGTTGCAAAAAATAATACAAAGTTACACAGGTAGAATTCCACAATACCAATGTAAGAAAATATGCACCGTAAATTGAATATTTTAATACCGGTGTAACCTTAAATTCAAATAGAAATGGAAATTTAAATAAATAACCATGCAAAAAAACTGATGCAATTGTAATATGCTGGTGTACTTTATTCTTCATTGTACCGTTGCAAATTTATTTCAAAACTATACATCGGTACTCATCCCAATACTGGTGCAAATGTACAATACTAATATACATCGATATTTTCACAGTACCGGTGCAATTGTGGTTATGCCCCCTAGCATTTGAAACATAACTACATTGGTAATTACTGTCTACACCGCTATAGAATTTTGCGGTTACTCATTGTAAACATTGTTTTCATATTCCTAGCAACGGTACAATATACCGGTGCATAATAATATATACACCGGTATTCTCATATTGGTGCCTTTGTAACAATCAAGTACACCGCTATACATACGCATTGGTATTTTGGGGGGAGATTTTACTAGTGAAATTGCGGGAAAGTACTGGTACTATTGTCTGTTCTGCAGTAGTGTTAATGCAAAGATTATTCAAAATACCTTCATACATGAAGTACTATCTCAAAACATCAAGATCGGTGGATGTGGCATCATACTCGGAGGTCGTCGTCTTACCTCTCAAATATACACTTTATAAGGTTTAATGCTTCCTAACTACAACTAAGTAGATAGTGGCAAATCGGGTCATCCACGAAAAGAGGGATTTTCCTAGGGTTCATGCATATAAGGATGAATATATATAAGCAACTAAAGAGGGGGAGTTTGGTTTGAATTTCCTATGTTATGAAATAAAAAGACAACGCAACTATCATATAAAGACAATTATGTTAATCATGCAATAAACTAAGAAAAGAGGATTAAAGCACAAGTGACAAAATCTTGGGCACAATTGATTTCCACTTTTAAGGCTCTTATTATTCATAGAAACAATGACCCATTTATTCATTGAGATTACCTATTGTGAATGCTACAACTTTCCTTTTGAAGATTAATATTCCATTCTTCTTAACAGTAATCTACAAAAGCATTCAATGACTATTTGTAAATCTTACAAATAATCACTTTAGACAATTCGACACCTAAAGGTATTTCATCAATGATATCATGCATAAAGAACCAATAGACTTGATAGAAACTACAAACATTCTACCAAATGTCAAGTCATTTAACCAACCAATGCATTTATTAGGGATAACCTAGAAAGATCAACATTCAAGACTTTCCCATTATTTCTACCTTAGGATAAACATGACAAAGATCGACATTATCACATTCATCTAGCAATATTAACATCATCTACATAGCAAGAGGTTCTAATTTCATGTTTTTGGATTTCATGTCAAAGAGATAATAAATTGTGCAAACATGTTATCATACAAACATTTCATATTCTCAAACATCTCATCTCATAAATGAAGAAATCTAACACATCCATATCACAATAAAAGGCAAAAAATAATGATTAAGACTCATAAATGAGCAATAAATGCTTCTCACTGCATGGCTTTGGAAGCATCAATCAATTTCTCCCAAGATATAAGCTTAACTACTAGAATTCAAAACAACATTCATAAGAAAATAAAATACGAAATAAGATGAAAAATAGATGAAAGAAATAACAAACAATACAAGAAACATGACCAATTACTTCGCCCATTTTACCTCGGTTTTTGACTTAGGTCAAATGACCAAGGTAAAAACTTCTTTTACCTTGAATTTTTTACCTTGGCCAAATATTTTTTGAAGCAAATAATATTTTTTACCTCGGTTAAAAATTACCCAAGTAAATAACATATTTTTTTACCTCAGTTATAATACTAACCAAAATAAAAGGGAAAAGAAACTAAGTAAATAACCTTAACGAATAGCATGCGACGTTGCAAGTGATGTATTAGAATGGTAGCCAAAATAGCATATTATCTCCTTTTCAATGACTTAGCGTGCGATGGATGACCGACATTGTGGATAAGTAAAGATAGAATTTTTAGATGAAAAATTTGAGAAGGATTGACTTCGAAAACTGATGAAGTATTATTTTAAAATTCAATAAGATAAGTATTGTAATGTTATGATTAAAAATGGTTGAATAATAAGGAAAATCACAACCAACAAGTAAAGATTTTGAAGGTGCAAAAACAGAGGAAATTAAAAAGAAAGTGGGGGTGGTACGCTTGTCTCCGATCTGGCATTTCTCTCCCCTCTCAACGTCCCATGACCAGTTTAAGTTTTTGGGAATGTAAAAGGACAATTATTTTATTTTATGAAAATGATTCATTTCAGTCTACAAAAATATTCGTTGAATATATTTGAATTAAAACATTGGAGGAAATGATGTTCAATGGTACGAATGGAAATGGTTTTAAAAATCATGCACTGATCAGATCCCAGATATAGTCAATTACATATTGTTCAAATTACGTAGTAATATTATTATAAAAACATTTATCATTAAAATATCATTAAAAATCCTTACAAACCCTTACAAATTAGTACATAAACTTAGAATGTTACATGATAATTGTCTGAGTTCCAATATTAGAATAGAAATTACAATAAATTCAATCCCCTCACATGATGATTACCTTGAAGATAATCATCCCCCCCAACTTCTATCAACTCGAAGAACAAGGTGTCCCCAACCTTCAGGTTATTGCCGGAAAGGAACTCCGAGAAACCGTTCGGGGACAGGGTCTGGATCTCCCCTTGCCCAGAGTAGTTCATGTGCCACACTCTCTCGGAGAACATGAGCACAACAGGGGTTTTATCACTGGGGAGAAGTGGTACAATTTCCCTCAGGATGTACTAATTCAGAAAAAAATCATTATGAATATATATATATATATATATATGAAATTAAAAACAAATAGTTTTAACTGAAAATCAAATAATTTCATGCTTTTATGGTGTTCAAAGTGCAGTGGAAACGCGGGCTATCCTCTGTCATTCTATGGTGTTCAAGCGCAAACACCACTGGTTCAGGGTTTCTCTGTTGTGCAGAGAACTGTATTGAAACAAAAAATAAATAATTTTGATAATTAAGTGTACGTATGTATTAGTAAATATATATGTAGAGTGGTAAAATACCTGTAATAAGGGGCGATTAGAGGATCCTTCACCAGCCATTATAACTGCATATAAATTGGCAATGTTAAGGGCAAAATAGCCTTATAAAAACAACGTGTGATGTCGGCCAAGTGTCGCAGGAATATGTCAGTCTGAACCAGTGGTAAAGTCGACATGTACCAGCGACGTCGATGGTTAGTCGTCTTGAACGATATAATGACTGACGCAGAAACGATGTCGCAGAAAGAAATGTAATGTAAACTTATATGTCAAAATGCGACGTCGTTAGGAAATCGGTATTACCGATGGATAAATAGAGACACTTGCGATGTCTTATTCATAAATTGAAATAAGAATATACGACGTCGCACACCATTTGCATCAACCGAATGGCGGACTGGAGACCAATTTTGTATGCATGAGAGACAGCAACTGTGAAAACCACAAAATCTCAGGAAAATGATACATTATGAAGAAAAAATTACACAAAAAAATCCTAAAACAAATCCTAACAAATCAGTTAGAACACTTAGGTTTACATGTAAGATAACTTAACACCCTAAAAAATCTGGGTAAGAACTAGAAAACAAAAAATACAACCCTTACAAATGCATAGATTAAACAAGGTGAAGTAACTGTAACAATAATTTAGGCACTGAAATATTAAAATTTTATACCTTTGTCAACGGAGAATTGGAAAGGGTTAGAGACACTCTTGGTATTCGCGGGAAATTTGGATATGAAAAGGTTAAACTGATTTTGAGGGATTCCTTATTTAGAGCCATTTCGAGACGACGTTGGTTTGGGACCTTTTGTTGGCCGCCTCAGTTGGTGTGATATCTCATGTGCATCTCTTAAGTCAAAAGTCGACCGACATGTGTAGCAACGTCGCATACGTTAGTGGGCCAAAATTTGTAAGTCCTCTAACATAACAAATGAGGGCCCTGGGGACCAATACGAATAAGTTCATCCCTAAAACACCAAAAATGACAACATAATATTTTTTGGTTGTGTGAACTGTTTCAGTCCACCTTCAATTGAATTAGTCGGTGGACAATTTCAATATATTAAAAAAGATAGGGGAACACAAATGTTTTCTATTTTGAGAATGGTTGAAGAAAATTAATCATTTACACGAAAGTTTGTTATAGTTTTATGTATGATTAACATAAAATTTTGGTTACTTATGGTAGGTTAAATATTAATGATCCAATAACATAATAATAACATTCAACAAATAGATTCAAGATTAAATTATATAACATTACATTCAACAAAATAGTCTTTATAATAGATTCGCATACTACTTGTGCAAACACAATGCTCTCATTATGAGTTGCATTTTCATCTCTCTTCCCTCTCTAGTAAAGCTCACCACCGCAATGGTCAGTACACCGCCGTAACGGCTACTCCGCCGTAACGGCTTTCTCATCCTACTCTCCGACCACCCTCTCTACCACCGTATTAGCTCTGAATGACTTCGTCGACTACGCCGCTATGGCAGCACAGCTGCAGAAAAGCTTCTTGCAAGTTCTCCAAGCAAAGAATCCACTGATTTCCAACACTCTGCCATCCACAAACATCAACCCTATCACGAACTACAAGGGGGAGCCTTCGGTGTTATTCACATCGGAGGAGATAAATGAATTAGCAGCCCACTACAAAAATGCCCTGATTGGCAATTTCCCCAGAGGCAGACCACCGATGGAACGTATTGAGCAAGACTTCAAGACGATTGGGTTCGGTGGGAACTACCAATTGGGCATTATCGATTTCAAGAATATCCTAATTCGATTTCAATCCAAAGAGGACTTTCGAAGCTGCTGGATGAAGGTCGTTTGGTCTTTCAATGGAGTGACTATGCGGGTTCTGAGATGGACACCTGACTTCAAGCCAAACACGGAATCGTCCATTGTCCCTGCTTGGATCACAATCTGCAATGTGCCATTGTACTACTATAATGTTGAGGCTATTCGGGCAATAGGAAATCAGATTGGGAAATTCATAAAGATGGACTTGGCAACAGAAAAGCTAACACGGCCATCGGCTTTGAAGCTCTGTGTTGAGGTCGATCTCCAATCACAGCTGCCTGGCTTTATCAGGTTAGGTTCGACAACTGAGAATGAGAAGTACAATATTGAATATTATAACCTGCCTTTATATTGTACTCACTGTAAGAAGATAGGACATGACATGTCAAAATGCAGAATCCTAAACCCTCAGTTTGCTATAAAACCCAAACCCAATCCAAGGCCTGAAACAAAAAACAACCAAAATGGAAACTGGAAGAAAGTAGGCAGCACCAAAAATACCTCTGGCACATCCCCCAACCAGAAGCAAAATGAGTTTGACAAGCAAAACTCAGTGATAGAGATTAACAAGCTTCAAGTCACAACTATTGGACCTACCCAGATGGATAGAACTAATGAGGAACACCAATCTCAGCTGGAAACTACAGAAGCAACCATGGGGCAAACAACTCTACCATTGGGTGAAACAAATCAGCATCCACTGACTGCTGCCAATAGCACTGAACCCTCAGCCTTGGTTGAAATTCAGAATGATGAAACTCTAAGTTAGCTGGAAGCTGTTCTTGAAAAGCCTAATGAGACTCAATTACAGACAAAGCTGAATCCAATCAACACTGTGAACAGAGAATATGCCACATATGATCTCACAGGTATGATTCCTAATCCTATGGAAGACATTTCTAACCAATTTTCCCCCTCTGCCACAGCCAGCCCCCAAAACAGGAACAAATTCAGCTTACTAGCAGAAGATGGGAACACAAAGGAGGATGAATATGATTTTTCAAGTACTAGAGTGCTACATCTGGAAGAGGTAAGTACCTCTATCTCTAATTTAGAGCATGAAAAAACCAGGAAAAGAACCTTGTTCAACAAGCTGAATAAGATGAATCTAAGGTCATCCTCAAAAAGCAATAACACTGGTTTTTAATGATTAA
>JAULKM010000012.1:15496469-15511910 GCA_032355605.1 Rubia tinctorum | reverse complement strand
ACTACATTATAGTAAGATGACTATTTATATATATATATATATATATATATATATATATATATAAACATGTAAATGTTTATCCTAACATGATTGAAAGATCTCTCATGTATCAACCTCTGTAACTATCGAGATATTCTTTAGTTCTATTAATTCAATTCTAATACTCGAATCGAATATTTCTGGTCTGACTTAGTCATCGAAGCTTCTTCCCCCAACACCCACGGGGAGTTTGTGTTGCAGGATCAGGGTATTTAAGCAAGGTTCAGCTATCATAATAGTGATTCAACACGCATCAATTGGCACGTTCGATGGGACTCGATTATCAACAACCAAGTACCTTAGTCAATGGCATCCGCAGATAAATCTGTTCACAATGGACCACCACCTACAGCGAACAAACGAGGGATACACTGCAAGCCCTAAGTACATTATCAATGACAGTGGAAGCAATGACTTAGTCCTTACCGCGAACTACGGTAAGGATGACGACCTGAATCGAGTTAAGCGCCATTAAGAAGGAGTACTTCTGGTTCAGATCATCGAAGTTCGATGACTTCCTTCAATCTCGACGCAACCCTCTTCCCCTAGTGAGGCATGTGGCTGATCAAGCTAGTAGAAATCACACTCAACCATATGCCAATATAATTTAGGAGAAAATTATAAAATCTCAATATAATATGTCACTTGATAAGCAAAGAGTATAACATTTAATGAAAAAAAATTACGTGCTACTAACTCACGTCCTTTATTTTACTACCTTACTTCCTAGGTGTTATTTTTGTAGGTATTCTAAAAAATAAACCTCACCACCACCCTTCCCCGGAAATTGCAGCAACCCTCTACCAACCCACCTCCTTCCCGCATCTGTCACCACCTCTCCATCCTTCCCACCACCACCATCCTTCCCACCACTACCGCACCACGGCCCATCCCTCCCACCACCACCAGCTAAACCTAAATATGGGTTTCTGGCCAAAATCCACCACTGCAGAAACCCATATCTGCAGCCTCCTTGAACCACCACGACAGTTCTCTAGCACCAACACCTAATAGCTCGTGTGCTAGTGCCTAGGGATGAGCATGGGTTAAATTTATAAGACTCAAACTCGTTCCTAAAAAATATAATTAGATTCATACCCAATTTGGACCTGTAAAATCTAAAATTTTAAGACCCATACCCAAATTCAATAGATTTCACGGGTTTTGCGTCTAAAACGGCTACTAAATGGGTCTAACTTCAAGACCCGACTCGATCCAAAAATATATAGCTACACACATACCAATTTGGACCCCATAGGGTCTATAAATTTTAGATCCACACCCAACCCCTATGAGTCATACAAGTCTTGGGGCTAAAACGAGTATTAAAAGGTTTAACTTCACATACCTTTTTTACTAAATAAAATATACATGGTCATTAGTAAGGTTTGAAATGATAATAAAAAATTATTTAATCATTCACATCACAAACTACAATGCAAATAATAAATCAAAACGAAAATATACCTTCCTTGAATATCAGGTTGGAATAGTATTATAATAAAATCTCACTCTAATTTTCTACTACAATCGGTGTGTACTTGTGTCTAGGATGGACATACATCTATAAAATGTTGCAGGCAATACCTATTTGGTAATGGAATGCAGTTTTTAGAAAGGTAATAAAATTATTATAGTAATAAATACATAATTACGGTATACGTGGATTTACGGGGTGGGTCGGGTCTGGATTTTAATATTGTAGATTCAGGACTAGACTCATTTTTCAATGTGTAGATCCAAACCTGATCTGATGTATCTAAAAAATTGAAGTCATACTCGATCTAATGAATCCAAATCTTATGGGTATGAATTGAGTCTTAACCCCATATTGATCCCTGCCAACGTCCGGTCGCTTATGCCAGTGCCCGATGTATGTATAATGTCCACCACCACTTCCGTGGTTGCAACCACCACCACCGCCATAGCCACCATCATCATCACAACTACCACTACTACTATTATTTGTATTTATTAAAATACAAAAATACAAAATAATATAGTATAATACATTGTATAAAATAGTATAATACATGGCGTGATTAAACATACAACTATTATTCTTATTATATACTCCCTTCGTTCCACAATAAATTTTCTGTTTAATTTTGCCTCAATATTTTGTGCAAACTGATGTGGCAGTATTTTTTTATGTAAAATTTTTTTTTGTAAGTTTTTGCATGAGTAGTGTTATGAATGTGTCAAAAATTAACAAATAATAGTAAATTTGAGGATTTAATGAGGGAAAATTTAATAGATTGAATAACTATATTTTGAAAGTTTACGAATAGGAAATTATTTGAACTAAAACAAAAAAAATATGAAGAATGTAGCAAGTACGGATAGATTTTATGGGCATTTCCAAAGCCGTGAGCTAAAAGTTCAGTTGTTAATATTTATCAAGGGCCCAGGTTGGCCATAAAAACTGACTGGTCTGGCCCAAACACCGAAATTGCAAATAATTGCCACCGTTTTCTTAGAGAATACCTACTCATTCGTCGGCCCCCTCCCACTGTGCTCTCACTAAGTGTATTTTTTCTTTCAAAAATCTTTGGCACTTTTTGATTAGGTAAATTTTGAGGAAAAATCGTGTTTCCATGGATTTGTGGAAAGATGGGTTGAATAAAAATTATAAAAAGATAAAATATTTTAGTTACAATATCAAAAATTTATTGTGCAACGTGCAGTTGTTATAATTTTATGACCCGATTAATGCAACTCAAAAATTTTATCTCAATTTCTTCTAATTTACAATTTAAACTTTGATCTTTCCTTAACTTATGGAAATATCGTCTTTCAAGAGACAGACTCTTTCAATTATGACAAATTTTAATTATTCAGATATAATTATTTAATTTTGAGTAAAGTGCATTTATGTCATTAGTTCCTGTTTAATGCACATACACTCCTCAGTTTTTTGAAAATGCACATATATATCCTAGTTTCGTTTTAGTGCACATATAGTACTCCTTCGTTTTTCAACGACGATATCCGGTTATATGGGTATATGTGCACTTTCGAAAAACATGGAGGTTTAAGTGCACTTTCGAAAAACATACGAGTTATAGTAAAAAATTATTCAACTCGTGGGTAAAAAATGGGTAAACTCGTGACTTTCAACCCATATGAATTTATATACTCGCTCTGTACTAGCTATTTCTGCACACTTCCATTTTTAGTCTGTCTCAGCCAAATCTGCACACTTTCCCTTTTAGGAAAATATCAACATGTCAAAAGACATAATTATCCCTAAATATTGCATCCCTCAAAATTATCTCTATCGATTACTCTCACTCAAAATCCATGAATATCCCATCCCTCAAAATCCTCTCCGTTGATTACTCACACTCAAATTCCTACCACTCAAAATCCTCCCATCCCTCATCTCATCCCTCTCCCTCTCTGCAACTCAAACCGCCGCCAACTCAAACCCTCTCTCTCACCTGCAACTCAAACTCTCGCTCGCCGCTTAAGTCCTCTCCCTTATCTGCAACTCAAATCCTCACCAACTGCTCAAACCCTCTCCCTCACCCGCAACTCAAAGCCAAAATCAACATTGTCGACTGAATATTCCTCCACCGCCACTCGCAAAGTATCTATTGTCGGAGATGAAGCTTTCCGGCATGAAGACAACAAGTCTCTGGTTTGGAGCGGCACTTGGTGGTAGAGCTCTTTTCCGGCCAGTAAGATTGTGATGCGCCGCTGTCTATCTCCAGCTCCTTCCACCTCAATCGCGAGCTCTCCTCGTCGTTCGATTCTCAGTTTAATCTTTGTTCAACTTGCTAGGTTTTGTTCAATTTTTCGATGATTTGGTGGGAAAGGGAGTGGTGATTCAAGTCGGCGTAGAAGATTAGGGAAAGGAACTGAGAAGAGAGAGGCTGCGATGCTGCAAACAGGGGGAGAAGGATGTAACAAAGAAGATGAAGGGTATCTTAGTAATTTCACACCCCAACAATTAAAACATCGACTTTCTCTTTCTGCAGGATTGGCTGGGACAGATGGAGTACCAACCCATATAGGTAAAACACATGAGTTTAAACCCATATATTGACCCATATGAGTTTATATGTCAACTCATATGGGTTGAAACCCTATATAGAGACATGTGAGTTTATATATAAACTCATATGGGTAAACTCGCGGGTTTCAACCCATATATAGACACATGTGAGTTTATATATAAACCCATATGGTAAGCCCGCGAGTTTCAACCCATATGGGCATACCTGCGGTCAACCCGCAAACCCAACCGCACGGTCCATATTTTTTAAATACCCATTTGACACGTTACCCATTTAACTCATTACCTATTTTATCCATATGTACCTAGTTTAAAAATAGATAATCCGCTTGACCCACGATTTACATGTCTATCTTACCATCCCTACCCCCAACTTTCAAAATAAGCCAAAATAAAAAGAGAAAGACTCACATGAGACCGTCTCACCATAACTTATGGTGAGACAAGGTACAAAGTAAAGTTTTACAAATTACAAAAAGTACCCCATGCCATCCCCATCTTTAAATAATTGTACTTGAACCCTCCGTCTCACCATAACATTAGGTGAGACCGTCTCACCCAAGTCTTTGTAAAATAAAAAAAATTTGCTTTAACATAGTTGTACCAAACACATAGTATCTTCCAAATTCTTTGGTTATAAAATGAATTGTCTTTATAATGCAAACGAAAGGAATTTTTTCTTTCTTCAATCTTTTTATATGGAAGGACGAGAAACAACCATTTATTTTGTTTATGTAGTTGTATCACTTTCTATTTTTCAAGGTATTTACAATTTAAACAATATAAAGTTATGAACCAAGTGAGTATCTAGTTGTATCACTTTCTATTTTTCAAGGTATTTACAATTTAAACAATATAAAGTTATGAACCAAGTGAGGTTATTGTTGTAACAAATATCTATTTGGAGTAGTTAAATTATTGCGTGATATACCTCTCTCTCAGCAGTCATAATATATTTTTTTCCTGCAAGAAAAAAACAAGTTATAGAATGAGGCGGCGTGACCGTAGCCCTCTTCAAAACACGAGTAAGAGGTTCTTAAATTGAAGGTTTTTAGAGGTTTGTACTCCTCTGTCAATATAATGATTGCATAATATTTACGATTCATTTTTCACGTTTCAAACTGCACATTTATCTTTTAATAGTTGGATCAAAAAATGTTTGATATTTAATATATATTATTAAGGATAATTAAAACCTATGAAAAGTTGATATTTTGAAGAAAAAAATGTTTAAAACGAATCTAACAAGGTATCTATTTATACTTATGTACTAATTCAATTTTATGATCAATTTTTTTGACTAAATGAATAATTAAATTGCAAATTGAAATTTCTTTATAAAAAAATGCAAATTGAAATGGAGCATAGAGAGGAATACAATAGAGAAAACTTAGATTCTCTCATCATGACTTGTGTTGAGAAGAGAGGGAAATGAAGTTTTAAAAACTATAGAACGTACCCCTCACTTTTCATTTAAACAATTGCATTTAGATTTCGTTTCACCATAAAATTGAAAATTGAACGTGACAGTCAGACACAAATATTTGTAAATACAATATCATGTTCATCGTAAAAGCATCACCAAATGTCCAAGTTCAGACAATTTAATTCACATGATTATGAAATCAACATGAAGCGTGAAACAGAAACTACTGATACCAGAGATTTGAATGAATGAGGCGGTCAAGATTGAAGAACCGTCAATTATTAGCACATGAAAAAGATAGCCAGAATAACAAAAAGGGTTCACTAGAATCACTACCCACGTTACATTTGTCCATCTTCTTTAACGCCAAGCTTTCTTAATGAGACACTCGAATTGATGTTCATTAACGAACCTTATTAGAGGATGTTCAGTGAAAAGCAAATGATTGATGTATTTTTCTTCTGTTTACTTATATTTCCGTTTTATCTCAGTTCAGTTTATTTATTTTTAAAAGGATTATTTAATTATTACTTAAAAGAAAAATGGAATTGAAAGTAATGTCAACGAGTCTTAACCAAAAGTTTGAATGGAAACAAAATAAATACTGTATAACTTTTTTCCATTTGGTTTTGCAAATCATTGAAGGCATATTAAAAACTAGAGTTAGGTGTGAAAATGATCCTGATTTCATTGATAAATATTAAACCAACTTTCAAATTTTTTGAAATTGTCAAAGTATCTTTAAATATTCAAAGTCGGTTTTAAGTCAGCTGGATATAATGGTAGTACATGACGAATATTTATAGCCGTTTTAGCAATTTTTTTAAAGGTTGTTATAACTCACACACAAGAAAAGAGATGATGTTTTGACACTTTCCAAAAAAAATTTAAAAATCATGACAATTTTTTGAATTTTACCCTAAAAACTATTAGTAACCCTACTAATATATGAATGAAATCTCAATGTTATACTTACACTTAGAAATTTAGAAACTTAGAAAACCCCTCTATCGATATCTGTCTCCGCTGCACAACCTTTGTTCCTTTATCAACAGTTCTAGTACTGTACTTTTTTTTCTTTGATTTTCTTTGCTCTTCTTTACATTATGGGGAAATGGAAAATGAAGCTGTTTATTTTAATTGATATTCTTTGAATATATATTTTTAATGAATAGGTACATAACCTGATTCCATACATTATTTTTGTTTTTTCATCTGGTCGAATAGATTGTTTTGTTCATGATGATAATTCGATCTACTTGTGTTGTGTCGATGTATTATTCTTATCTAATGTATACATTTTGTGTTCGTGATTTTATGTGTTTTTGTATTAGGGTTCCATCTATTTGGATGTGTCGATTAGTGTTTTTAAGGTGTTTACAATTTAGACAACTAAAATCGTGTTTGGATTAAGCAGTGTTATAGTCTTAGAAGATCCTTGTATGACATAGTGATATGATGCGCTCCTCTTTGTCAAGTGGTCGTGATTTTTGCAGAAGGCAAATTAATATCCTAAGATCAATATTATAGGTTTGATTGGATCTCTTATATGTAATAGTAATGATTACTCAGTTTGATCTGTAATTTAGATATGCTCGTAGTATGTTAGCTAGCAGTTAGTTAGATTGAATGTCATTTTCACTCATTGTAAGCATTGCCGACCATTTTCACAGTATTTATAAATGATTGGTTTCAAAAAGATAAACATCTGGATAGAATAGATGTAATGATTGACAAGTAAAATGTATAACTAATAGTGATTCATTTCTTATCAAAATTAGAATGTGTAAATATTAGTGAAATAAATCAAAGTGAACTCAAAACGGAAAAACAACTAGAAAGTCCTTTTTTTATTAGTTGCATGTGACAAAGATTTGCCATACAATCAATCACCCGACCCGAGGAATGAAATAGTAAGCTAAATGAAAAGGAAATTATAGTAGGTTTGTGCTCTTAACTACCGGAGATGTCGACGATTAATAATAAAATGTCACCTCAATCATTTTTGTTTTCTCTGGATTAGATTAAATTAATTGGCATGATGGCAGTTGGCTCACCACATCGACATCTCCTCTCATAGATTGCTCCACCCCAACTAATAAAGCTCTTTTCGTCCCTAATCACTTCACAACTTCTCCAAGATATTACATTACTTAATCACGTGAGCGACTAGCGTAGCGAGTGATGATATCTGAGTCGAAACCTAGGATCCGAGACTTTATTGTTGCGTCGAAACCTAGGATCCTAGACTTTATTGTTGCGGTGGGCCAAATAAATCAGCTACTATTCTCGACGATGAATATATGACAGAATACCAATTATACTAAGAAAAAAAAAATATTTCCTATACTTGATAAGGGTCAAATTCAAAACTCCACCTTCGGTCGAAGACCATGTCGCTATTAACCATCTGAGTCATAGGTCATGTTATACAATCGAACGCTAAAGTCCAACAACCAAAGGGAAAATCTCTAAATTCGATTCTACATTCAGATCTGGAGGTTTGAAGTTTTCTGCAAATTGATGGAATTCTACTTTGTTGTTTTATTTCTATCTGCCTTCTATCACTCTAATGGGATTTTCGATCAAACTAACAAGGGACGGAGAGCTAAAAGTTTCAACCAAAAATAGTCTTTTTCCAAAATTTCAACAAAAAATCAGCTAGAAATTTGCACATACAATAGTTATTTAGGGTTATATTTGCAATTTAAATTATCATAGGATTATATTTGCATTTATGTGAATTATTTAGGTTATATATATATATGTACTTCACTCAAAGAAGTATGACAAAGACCAAAGAGTTAGGGAGTGTGTTTGTAACAATAAATCTAATCATGGAATAAAAAATTCATTTTTTGAAAAATCAATCATTCCATGGTGATGGAAAAAATGTCCAACGACGATTACAATAAGTGGAATTGACATCCAACCTATCTAGCATCTAGCAATAACCAATCCATTGCAAAGATATTCAAATTACATGTCAACCATACTGATTGTACTATTACAGTTCGAGATCCAATAAAAACTGTAACATCGCCCTTAGGGATATTAACTCACTTTCGCAAAAATCTTGAGCACTTGACGAAGAGGAGCGTATCTGCATCAATATCACTACGTCAAACAGGGATCTACAACAACTGTAACACCACTTGATATTGATCCAAAACACAATCTATATTGTCCAAATTGTAAACATCTTGAAAAACACAGATCGCGAATTGAACTCCTAATAAAGAACGAACACACGATCTGTAAAATTAAATCAGACAAAATACATCGACATGAATAATTAGATTAAATTATCATCATGGACACATCAATCTAATCTATTATGTCAAAGAATAATACCAATATATGGAAACAAATCCATACTTATTCAACAAGATAAATAATAAAAGTTTATTTATTGAAAAAATTACTATTTTCCCATCTCCCAAAATTATGGGAGCAAAAACTTAGAGAAAGAAGGATTGGCCGCCTTAGGGTTTTCCAACTTTAAAAAATTCATTTGCTTTATTTAGGGAAATTGATTTGAAAGTTCAAAATGTGTGTTTTCAGACGTGCATCGATTCGTATCTGTAGACAAACAAAACATACGCTCATACCAACGACAACGTACTTTGCAAATAAAAGTGTAGAAATACGAAGGTCAAAATGGGAAAATAAAACCCATTTGCTGAACCAGAATACTCCCTCTGTTCCACTATTACTGACAAGTTTACTTTTTTTTAAATCAAATCAAAAAAACTTGACAGCAAATATGAACAAATATATTTATAATAAATATATCATGTGAGATATTGTTAGATTCATCTAAACATTTATTTTTAAATATTAATTTTTTATTTAAATTATTATATGTAACTAGAGTTATTGACGGTCAAATATAATCATTGAATATCGTAAAAAAATAAATATATCAATAATGTGGGAACGAGGAGTATTAAACAAAGATGAATGTGGGGAGTGAAAAGTGGAGCGAGTCTTGTATTGAAGGCCACTTGCTAACTCTCATTTACACCCATATCATTTCCTTCTTTTATGTTCTTATTTATTTCTGTATTTCCGATTTGCAAAATAATATTTTAATTTCGCCATTTTTCATTTTTTGGAATTTTAAAATTCTCTTAACCAATCTGAAGAAGAGAGATCGGAATACTGATCATCATCACCGTCACCGTCAACATGTCTTGTTCGTCGTCGTCAGCGTCGGATGACGAGGATGAGGGTATGGATTCCTACCGGAAAGGCGGTTACCATGCCGTGCGTGCCGGCGATTCGTTCGCCACCGGACGCTACATCGCTCAGCGCAAGCTCGGATGGGGACAGTTCTCCACCGTCTGGCTCGCTTACGACACTCAAACTTCCGTACGTTTCTGTTTTTTTTCCTTTTCTGTCTCTTGCTGATCGTCGCATTTATGGAGATTGTGTAAATATGATTGAATATCTGGAGATCACTGATCAGAGATCGCTGAGACGCGTGTTTTATTTCATTAAGTATATATGTGCACATGAAGAAGAACAGCCTCTTAATTTGATTTTCAGTTTGATAAATAATTTCAGTAAATAATTTTATTTCTTCAGAACAAATCAATAATAACTAATCTCGCGTTGTGCATCTACTGTGCTTTGGTATGAATTAATAGTTTCGAGAACAGCTTAAGGTATGAGCTGTCCCGATATTTTTTAAAGATAAAAGTAAATTAAGTTAGTATTATCATTAAATGAGGAACACGATTCTTTTCTATTTTGCGAGTATTGCTGTTGAGGATAGTGGCCTGATGGATCGTATGAACTAGTCTTGGTGTTAAGGCCGGAAATGTACTACTGGTGACCGGTGAGAATATTGTAGGATTTGTATGAACTCTGCTGTCTGTTATTATTGTCAGATTTTCGTATGCGTGGTGCTCCATGATGTGGAATACTGAGAGCTTGAAATGTCTGAATTTGCCTTGTACATAATGGATGTTTGATATATCTTGTTGTCTGAGTTTAATTTAGCTGAGAAGAGCACAGCGTTATTTTTTTCCCAATTTCGCTTGAGTTTGGATGGTTCTTGGTTAATGATGTTAGTTTCTCTGCTTGGCATCATTTCAGAGTTATGTTGCTTTGAAGATCCAAAAAAGTGGTCCACAATTTGCTCAGGCTGCTTTGCATGAAACGGAAATTCTTTCGGCCATTGCTGCAGGTGACCCTTCAAACAGCAAATATGTTATACGGTTAATAGACCAATTTAAGCACACGGGCCCTAATGGGCAGCATTTGTGCATGGTTCTGGAATTTCTTGGTGATAGTCTGTTGCGGCTTATTAAATATAACCGCTATAAAGGACTTGAGTTGAACAAAGTCCGGGAGATATGCAAGTGCATTTTAACTGGCCTTGATTACCTCCACAGGGAGCTCAAACTTATACATGCAGACCTAAAGCCTGAAAATATTCTCCTGTTTTCAACCATTAATCCTTCAAAGGACCCCATAAAATCAGGCACATCACCAATTCTTGTGAAGCCTGAGGGGAGCATGAATGGTGGGGCGGGAATGAGTCTTGTTGAGAAGAAGCTAAAACAAAGGGCAAGGAGAGCAAGGGCGAATATGTCAACAAGAAGAGCATCGGTGGGTGGGCTTGGAGCAACAGAAAAACCAGTTAGATGCCTGGATGATATTGACTTGAGATGTAAAGTTGTGGATTTTGGAAATGCTTGTTGGGCTAACAAGAAGTTTGCTGATGAGATTCAGACACGACAGTATAGAGCACCTGAAGTGGTTCTTAGATCAGGATATTCTTTTTCTACTGACATGTGGTCATTTGCTTGTACTGCGTTTGAGCTTGCTACGGGTGAAATGCTGTTTGCTCCAAAGGAGGGTCAGGGATTCAGTGAGGATGAGGTAGTAGTTTCATTTCATTATCGCAGATTACTCATTGCACATCCATAAAGTTCCTTATTGCCAGCCTAAGTCTCTAAGTTGTTAGATTTCTTTTGGATGTTGAAAAGATAACCTGAGTTGCTGCATGAAATTTGTGCTACAGTAATCAATAAATGATTTGTTACCACTCTCTCGAGTTTTTCTTATGTCAGTTTATATGGTCATGTTACTTTTGAGTTTGTATCTACTCCGAATCCGATTTGCCACGTGTACTCATTGTGAATTTCTGTGTGCATACAGGATCACCTTGCCTTGATGATGGAACTCCTTGGAAAGATGAACAGAAAGGTGTGAATGCTGTACTTTTTTCTCTTTCTCAAGCATTGCAAACCTTATTTGGAAACTTGACGAATTTCCTTTCCTTCAAATAATTGTTGATACAGATTGCAACTGGTGGAGCTCGCTCAAAGGATTACTTCGATAGATATGGAGATCTAAAGAGAATCCGAAGGCTAAAGTACTTATCGCTTGATCGCTTACTTGTTGATAAGTTCAATTTTTCTAGCATAGATGCTAAAGAGTTTGCACAGTTTCTCGTTCCCCTTTTTGATTTTGAGCCTGAGAAGAGACCGACTGCTGAGCAGTGTCTTCAGCACCCATGGCTTAATACTGATGATGATATCAGTCGCAGTAAGGAACATGCCGAACCTGGTACTGAAAAGATGAATACAGGGATGAAAAATCTCCAGATTAAGGTTGGCAAGTGATATAAACTTTTAAGGACTGGCAGTTATGGGCTTGTAGTTCCACTTAATGTCCCTCCCTGTATCCACATCTTAGATCATTCTTTACAGCTTGATTATTGGAAATTTTGAAGTTGTAATCTCTGTTCTTTTATTAACCTATATATGTTCTAAACTCACTGCCTTGAGGAGATGGTATCCACGAGCAGCATGGACCTCACCGTTGCTTTTATGTAGACATGTAAAATGGGAATCGGCCATACTTTTTACAGAGCCTTCTCGAGAAGCTGAACGGTGATTTGATAACAGGATTTAATCTCTTTCTGCCACATATATTTGCTGTCTATACAAAAGTTCTTGTGTTGGGAGTGTTACAGGAAGAGGAATGATTTGGCCTGTGGGTGAAGTTGAGCAGCTGGGACCAGAAAGCTTCCTAAAGCTGTGGTGGTCCTGGCATGAAGATGGCTATTGGTAATATCTTTATCTGTATCTTTATCTTTATGCGATGGGATGTTAGCACCTTCCTTAGGTTTCAAGAACTGGATTATAGGGTTGCTGATACATCATTGAGATCACACGTTTTAAAAGTTGTAACTGCAATTTTGCTATATTTGTGTATGTGTACTTGGATAATTCATTGATCAACATTGCTTGGGCTGTTTTGAAGTAATTTGAGATTTAACTAACGGATCCTCAAATTGCATGTGATGTTTTCAGCTACTTGTAGAATGTATTTTCTTCTAATTGGGATGAAAGGGACAGTGGTCTAACGTGCGACTAAAAGTTTCAAGTTCATATTAAGGTGACAATACCCAACCCAAAAACTCCAAAAATTAGTAGATCAGGACTGAGGTTAAATGAGTGATCTGTTACACTCATTCTGGCGGGAGGCTTCCGGGCTCCATCTCCTTAAGATGTGAACTGCAACTCAATACAGAGATACTAATCATACTCGATGTTGGCGAAGACAAAACAATAGTAGTTACTAGTTATGAAGGTACAGTAAGAAAGATGGTCGTCAAACAAAAAAGGTACTCACAAGCAAAGATGAACTTATTATTGCAAACGTGAAAAACGAGCCCGAATAAATACGAGTACAGGCATTAGCATTGATCCAAAAAAGAAAAGAAAAAACGAGTAGCTGTCGTGTGATCAAAATAAGCATACAAGAACAATGGAACTTCAAAACTTTCTATTTAAGAAAAAGGGTAACAAAAGTCCTCTCTTGATTTTGGCTTGAACATACCTCTCTTGATTCAATTCGGACTCTAGAGACTTGCATTTGTCCTTCTCTTGATCTAATTCTGACGCTAGAGACTTGCATTTGTCCTCCTCTTGTTCCAATTCTGACGCTGGAGACTCTAGCATTTTGCTCCTCTCTTGATCTATTCCTGTCTTCTAGACACCTGCATTTTCATCTCTCTTGTTCGAAAACCTTGAGCTCAAAATCAGTTTAACATGTACCCTTCAGGGTAACATCAATTGTAATAACCTCAAAATCAATGGAATTTGCAACCAGCTTGATTACAACAGAACACAACACACTATACTATACAAGCATCTGCTAGTCAGGCACCTAAGCTTTGGCTGCAAACATTTGCATCAAGGAAGAGCATGTTCCCGAAACGGACAACACCAAACCAAATACAACAATTCCCACATCCAAGGTCAATCCACCCCACCCCAGCTCCTCCTTAAACACAACCAAATGGAACAGAGCAGGCAGCACAAACCCCAGAACAATGCACACACTGCTCCCTACAAGAGACAAGAAATCAGCGAAATTGGGCACCAACAGAGCCACCAAAGTCACCCCCAAAACCATAGCCCACCTCAGCCATAAACAATACCTCCCCTCCCAGAACCGCCGCTCGAACACTTCATACACGGGGTTCATCATCAATGGAAACGTGAAGAAGAGGTTAATGCACAGCCCCAGCTGAACCAATGTGCTCAGCACCCCAGCTCCAAGATTGGTGGTGATGATATCCTTAGTCTCTTCGCCGAAAGCAAAGTACCCCAACACCCCGAATCCTCCAAACATCAGGGAAATGAAAGCCATTGACAGCCCCAGCACTCTCCCAAACTTGTCCTTCTCCTTCGTCTCCGATTCCAATGGAAGCACCATTCCAATCCCTTCGAACGCGTAAACAGCCACTCCCAATCCGTAGAACAACACATCGAACCCGCCAAACGCCTGCAAAACAGGCCTGTTTCGCATGAAGATCAACACATCTTCAACCATGACAACCCCCATTGCCCCAAGGTCCACCACGTCAGCAAATATGCTCAAAGGCGCCAAATG
This sequence comes from Rubia tinctorum, assembly GCA_032355605.1. NCBI lineage: Eukaryota > Viridiplantae > Streptophyta > Magnoliopsida > Gentianales > Rubiaceae > Rubia > Rubia tinctorum. The sequence goes on along the minus strand of JAULKM010000012.1, from coordinate 15,497,505 downwards.
GGTTAGAGTTGGGATAGCATTCAGCCCCAATTGGAAAGGGAAAAGGCTCCATATATACACAACTTTCCCAGAAACACCCAGTATCAAAGGGACGGTGGGCCCGGATGGGGAAGAATTGAACAAGTAGACAAAAGTATTAGCTATGAAGATGGTGTAGCTTGTACAAAAACCCGCCTGAGAAAGCGTGATCATAGCATCAACCGCAAACCTACCTACCGGGCCGCATACAACGAATCCCAGATCGCCAAATGAGGAAATCTTGGCGGATTTCCGGCGGGATTCCAGTCTCCGGCGGGTATTGACCAAAAGCATCATACAGTGGTATGTGAAGAAGGCCACGGAGAAGAGCATGGCTAAACCCATGAGCCACCCCGTTTTCTTGAAGGTGTACGGAAGGCCGAGGACTCCAGCTCCGACGACGGCGATGAAGACGTTGGCGAATGTTTTTGCCGGGGAGGAGAGATGGTCGGCGGCGGCGGAGGAGAGAAGCGGGGTTTGTTCTCCGGGAAGGGTTAGAGCGTGGGAAGATGAAGTGGGTTCATCCTTTTTGTCAAGTCCCATTATTTGATTTTTGGTCGGAAATCAGCGGGGAAATGATGAAGGGTTCAACCTCCGATGTTCCAATTCGATCGCAAAGAAATCAGATGTTTGTGTGTGATAATTTGAAAAGTCGTTCGGAAAATGGAGAGGTTGAAAAGCCGTTCTGGTACAAAATATCTCGATTTGGGGATATGTACTCTCACGTTGAATTTGTAATTTTGTGTTGTACTTCCGACCAATTCGCCGCCCTATATTTTAGTACTTTCCATGTACAATGTACAAATCGCTTGTGGTTTCGTTCATTAAATAATCGATCTCTCTTTTCACCTTAACAATTGAGACCACTTTACACATTCACAACTAAATCACTTTATTTTTTCCCCACAATAGTTGAAACCACTCCATGGAGTTCACTTGATTCTATCATACTCATTATTTTTACCTTTAATAATTAAATAAAATAAATTTACCAAACAAAATAAATTGTAATGTGAAA
>JAULKM010000012.1:15433416-15448404 GCA_032355605.1 Rubia tinctorum | reverse complement strand
AAGCCCATTACTTTCCGTCAAGGAGGAAAGGTGGATGGAGGCGGAAAAGAGAGAGAAACGAAGAAAATAATGAAGAATAAAAAATGAACAGGGACGGAGGGAGAACTTACTTTTCCATTTCTGCCCTGTGAAAGCATTGACCAGCATCCATTTCTTAAAGTGCGTGTCAAAACCAATTGTGCAATATATACATGGACGGAGGGAGAGTGTGTATATATATATATATATATCATAATTAACACATCCGATCAAAATCCCATTTTTGTTTCACTTAAAATGTACTTTAGTTCAGTTTGCTTACATGTAGTATAGTTCCGTTTAGTTTGAATAAATTTAGTTCAACTCAAATTAATGAATTTTGGTCAATTTAGTTTTTATTTTTATTATTTATTTTGATTTGTTTGCTTAGTTTAATTCAGCTTAATTAGTTTAGTTTGTAGTTCAGGATAATTCTAAGGTCATGTGCAGTGGTAGAAACCGCTAGTTGTCTCTTACCAATTAAATATATTATTTTTCTCAATCTCTCTCTTTCACCTAACCTAAGAGATCACTTAAGAGACCATCCATTTTTTTCTCCACAGTGGTAAGAGATCATTTTACACTATTAATGGAGCCCTCTTGATTTTCTCTATCCTACTCATTAATTTTATTACTAACATTTAATCTAAATAAATTTGTTCACCCAAAATAAGTTGAATGTGAAATTTATTAATACGTTATGAAATTTAAAATTGAATTTCATTTTTTCACAAATTATGAAATAATTAATATTTTATTATTCTTTAAATCAAATTTCGTTGCAGGAAAATTAACTCCTGAAAAAAGCGTTAAAAATAAATAATGGGAGCAAAACATTTGAACGAAATTATAAATAAAATATTACATTAGCAAAAACCAATTATAACGACTAGAAAAAATTGTATAAAATACTAAAATAATAAAAAAATCAAATTTTAAATAATTTCTGAAATTGCATAAAATAAATAAATAATTTCTGAAATTATATATAAGGGCATGTGCAGTGGTTGTCTCTTAATTTTAAGAGACCACTTTAGAGAAAGAAAATTCCCACAGTGGGGGTTTCTAGAGTGGTCTCTTAACAAGAGATTTTAAGAGACCACTCAAAAGTCTCTTGCTAAGAAACCGGGCAAGAGCCCAGTTTGGTCTGACCAGCACATGAACCAACGTTCAATCCACTGCACATGCATGTGCTGACCAAGTTTTGGTCCCTCCTGGGACACGTGTTGCCCTTCCAATGGGCTACGTGTCCCACTAACATACTCTTATTTTTTTAAAATTTCATATGGAACACGTGTCACCCATTGGTTGGGCCACGTGTCCCATCATTTATTTGTTTAAATCTGAATTTTTAAAAATGAAAAATTAGTTTTAAATATGTAAAATATTTTTAAAAATCTGTAATTTTTTCTAAAATATGGGAAAAATAACAATATATATAAAATAATTTTTAAAAAATGAAATTAAATAATTTTAAAAATGAAATTTAGTTAATTTTCTGCGACGAAATGCGATTTAAAAAGGACCAAAAAATAATGTTAATGATACAAATTTATTTAGATTAAATATTAATGATAAAAATAATGAATATGATAGAGAAAATCAAGTTGGGATAGGAACAAAAAAATTTGGCACTAAATACGACATTTAATTAATTTTGTGCAACGACATGCAATTTAAAAACCTAAAACAAATTAACATTTTTTGTAAAAATGAAATTCAATTTTAAATTTCAAAACGTATCCATAAATTCCACATTAAAATTAATTTGGTGGACAAATTTATTTAGATTAATTGTTAATGGTAAAATTAATGAGTAGGATAGAGAAAATCAAGTGGGCTCCATGAATAGTGCATAGTGGTCTCTTACCATTGTGGAGGCAAAAATGGGTGGTCTCTTAAGTGGTCTCTTAGTATTAGGTGGAAGAGAGAGATTGAGAAAAATAATATATTTAATTGGTAAGAAACCGCTAGCGATCTCTACCACTGCACATAGCCTAACCCTTAAGCACAGCGGCACTTTAGCCCAAAGGAGTACTATTTTTTCTACTTATATTACTGTAAATTAGAGGTATCATAACACTTATTAAAAATGTTATAATAATTTATAAAATTTCACTTAAACCTTTGAAAAGTGCTACTCCTTCCGTCCCTCTAAATGTGTCTTAGTTCACTATTCATCAATAAAGTTGATAATGTTTGAATTATAAAAATTTACAGTGAAAATCTTCATGTGGGATATTGCTACATTGTTGGTAACACATAATTTTTTAATATGTAATTTTTGTAATTTATTGTTATGCATAATTTAAGATATTAAAATTATAAAATCATGATTGAATAGCGATAAAAGTGGAAGTAAGACACAATTAGAGGGACATGGGGAGCACATAAATATTAAAAGATGTTACCGAAAATTTACAAAGTGTTACGTTACATCTAATGTAACATCACTTGGAAAAGTGTTGCAATATTTATGTAACAATTTATACGCTATTGTAATATTTTTATAAAGTGTTGCAAGAAAGTGTTAGGTTAGCATTAGTTTGATTGGTTGGTGTACATTCAAGCCGATCTCAAACTAGCAGCGCAGGTTTCAACAATAACATCCTACCAAGCCAAGGGTTTAAAGAGAGCCAAGAGTGTTGTGAACAGAGACAACCAGGGAGATGGTCAAAATCCACATCCACTTTGGAAAAGTGAGTACGAGGTTTGGGAAATGGCCGGGTTATCACTACTCTACTACCTAGGAAATATATTATGGGCAACTTCCTGGAGCCCACTGCTGGCTCCTGGCAAGGTCACCATTTCTGGTAAGATCATGGAATGAAGCTGGCTTATATGCTGAAAGGTTTATCTTGATTGTCGGAAAATTTTTATTTCTTTTTCTTCCGGCCATGTTCGCTCCACGGTGTGTCTCAGAGTTGAGATCACACAGCCATTGTTAAATGCAGAGGCATGAACAGAATTCCCCCGGCTCTAGTTTCCATTTTCCGGGCTCCAGTTTCCATGTTTTTGGCTCTAGATTCCATGTTTTTGGCTCTAGTTATTGGGGAGCCAATAGAGTTCGATCTTCCTAAACTGAAGCACTGCATTGGCTTCTGTTGCTGGCTTCTTGGTGGCGGAAGACAAGGCCGGAGCTTCAACCAGCGGCTGGGAGCCTGGGAGTATCTGATTCAGCTCGGAGCCATTCTTTTCCCAAAACTGAGAGGTTTTATGAATTTCCGAGGGCCCCACAAACATAAGGGCAAAATAGTCTTTCAAAATTCTGAATTTAGTACAAAGGGCATTTTTTCCCCATTTTCATTCGGTCAATAGCCGGAAATGTGGAGTCAACGCTGGAATAAACACCTCAGGGTTATTATAATAGCAATTTCATTTAGTAGGTCATTTTTTTTACTTTCAAATTACAGGGTTATACTATCACTTTTGAAAGGATGAGTAGGGTTTTATAGGAGAAAATATTATATTTAGTTTTCCTTTCCCCTTTTATTAAGAAATTTAATTTCCGATTTCTTTTGATTCAAAACTTCCTACCTGTAAATATTGGAGGCATTTTTATGTAATAAAGATTCTTAATTGTGATCAATAAAAGTCGACTTTTGTTTTGCAAACTCTAGTGTTTCTTCTTTCCTATGTTATGTGCTCTACATCACAAATCGATCCCAACATCTGAACTAACAACTCGAAATCTGACAAATCTATCCCGAAATCTAACATGGGCTTGAAACCCGACTCAACAAACTCGAGTTCAAAATCTAACTTTACAGTCAGGGCCCAAAACCCGACCCGTCCCATCATTTATTTAAAACATCTACATTTCCCAATATCTACTCGTAATGAAAATATATTAAAAATAAATAATTTATGAGTCAACGGTGAAAAATTCAAAATGTGGAGCTCTTGAACTACATATCCAGATCAAGCAGAAACTCGACCTTTACTGAACAATTATTGATGTGCACAGTTATATTTCATTTTTCTGAAGCCGAAACCGAAATTGCATTTTCTATACCTCTCTTGTAGTCTAGCCGCACCCAAACCCAAGTGATTGGTCTCAATCTCCGGCAAGAAATCATCTCCGTCAGTAGATAAGATGTTCTCTATGAATGTTATGTCACATTCTAGATTAATACTAGAATGAATACTAGTGTTCATCAAGAATATCCTTTCTGCTAATGATGATGATGACTAAATTAGATAGATCTGACCGTTTAATATAAGCAGTTGGTCCTAGACATAAATTTCATAAGATGTAACTTCTTTCTTACATGTGAGATTGTGTACTATTAAAATTTAAGAAATTACTGTGAATATTATACTCCCTCTGGTCCTCTAATTATGACCCATTTTTTCTCACATTTTTTCAAAACATGTTTGACCATCGATAACTTTAGTTGCTTACAATAACGGATTATAAAATTTTACTTTTTAGAAATTACATATTACGGAGAATCCAAAGACGTCTCACATGATATATGTTATTGTATACAATAAAAATTATCAACGGTCAAACATGCCACGAAAAAAGTTGTGGTCAAAGGGGACCATAATTAGAGGACCGGAGGGAGTAGTTCCCCTGAACTATTATAATGAAATACACATTATAATGTTCACATACATAGTTCCCCTGTATGAGTGCCCCTATGTATAACCGTTTCATATTAAGACAGACAGCACAGGGAGGCAAAATCCTCATTAGCAAGAAGACAGACATGCTTGATGTAGAAACTAAAGAAATGTACACAACTGCCCCGAAAAGGGGCACAACTGGGCCGGGTCGCAAACCCAAAAGGTCCTCTCTTTATTTTAATTGTAAGACATGCTACGTAAAAGAATTTCACACAAGATAATTATTAATTACTAATCTAGTCTACTTCCCATTCAGGCAATCAGTTGTTCCCTTCTATGCCCCTGCCTCTTATACATTAGTTGCCTGTATAGTATAATGAGCAAAGAATCTGAAGTTTGGTCACATTATCCAGCATTGATATCTTTCTCGCGCGAAAATCTACCATCCTCATTCCCACGCAGCAGATTTCAGCGAATGTTTGATGCATACAAGATTTTCCAACTTGTTCCCATCCATTTTATACACTGACACTCCTTCCATCCGCGTCATATGATCTCGAGCTTCTTTTCTTAGACTCTCAAACGGCATTACTTCCCACTTCATGTAATTTGACTTCTTCCTCACATAGCTCATATCCGGAGATCCAGAAATAGGGCCACTGCCATATTCACCGGCATTTCCCCACACCTTACAGCTACCAAACTGTCCCGAACCACCTTCCTGGTCCGATTGATTTCTTCTTAACTGCAAGGCTGCTAAATGTGCTCGTTGTATCCTTTCTCGACTTGGGATGTCAGACGAGTCTTGCTTTCTTTCAGATCTCATGGAAGAATGTATTCTAATTACCTGCATTTGAGCGAAGTTTTACCAAATGACAAGCGTCTAAACATGGTTCAGTTCTGTAAAAGAGAGTGACACGAAAATTCCTTACACCAAGGCACTCTAGGAGCTGATAGTATGCTGTTCCTTGAAGTGGATTGTGACCTTTCTTAGGCTCAGAAAAATATCGAGTCCTGAAAGAAATAAAAATATAACTCAACCGCGGACTAAGTGGGGAAAGTTCCATTTAAAATACAATCCTTGCACAACATAAACACTCACTCACCATTCTGTGTAGCCTGGATCCACAGTAAATCCATAGATGTCAACGGTGTCACACATTGAAAGTGCTAGTTCTATGGATTTCATTCCAGTTCCTTTTGCACCTCGACGAAGGACTATACCTTGAAAGAGATACACAGGATTCGTGATACGCTGCAACAATAATTTTAAAGCTATGATATCTGCTCTGTAAACATATGTAAATGCCAAAAGACAAGCCAATTCACAATTTAATTCTCAGGATCAAGAAGTGGCAATTTATTTTCAAAAATACCTTTATCATTTCGTTGAAAGCTCTATGAGTTTTACTTTTAATGATTAACACCTCATCATCTGCACAGAAATTGAATAGAAAATTTGATGAATGATACTATCTTTATATACAAACAATTTGACAAATCGGTAAGCACACTCAATTGTATTTGGCATTGTAAATTTCGAGGGGTGATGGAACACGTAAATTACAAGAATATGTATCATTAAAAATAAAAATCTACAATGGAAAAACCAACCTGATCCATTCAGGATGGTAACCATGTTACGACCACCACCCACACCAACAATGCGGAAATCCCTCTTCAAACCAACATGCCTAGCATATTTCTGGAAAATGAAGAAAATGGATAAAGACTTGTAATCAGCAGAAATTCATACGAATGAAAAGAGAGTAACTAGGATCACACAACTAGAGAAAAGAACTTCAGTTGCAGTGACTGTAACAAGTAATTCCATTTCATACTATTTAAAGCTATAGTGAGCAATAAGCATGGCCCAAGACTATCCTGTATAGGTTGCACACAACCTCAAACCCTGCTCTCTAAAGAAAAGGACAAAGGCAAACACCTCCAAACCCCAGATAAAATCTTACTTCAAAGTTCCATCCTTATATTTGATCAGGATTCTTAAGTATAAAAAATTCTACAAGGGCAAATGTACCTCATTTACTGGTGCCTCATTGTTTCGAATAACAGCATCATGACTATCAATTTCCTCACCAAACTCTGTCTTCAAGAGGTCTCCTGAATTTCCAACAACTGCACAAGTTTTAAATTGGCGAGGATGAAGAGGAGGTCTTGCAGGCAAAAGTACATTAAGATGTTCTTCACAGAGCGTTCTGTTATAACATTTGTCTGCACCCCTGTGAACACAGGAAGAGAAATCAACAAAGGAAGAGAGTTAAGGAGTAGAAGAAGCTGATTCCAATCTAGATTGAATACCAAAACCTAGAAATTTATTTCTTTAAATGAATTACGAATAATAAGAAGCTTATAGAAATTAACAAAGAAGATGGGCTACTTACAACTGTGCTATTCTTTGGGGAGCATAGTCTAACCAACCATCCGGGCGGGCATCCAGATATTCTCTAGTGAGCACTGTAGTCATGTTACGGTACTGCATTTTGATATGTACAGTTAAGTTTGATGAACTTCAATATAAGCAGCGAAGAAAATGGAGGGGGTCATTGCAACAGACCTGTTCCCAGATCAAAATGGATTTACAAACATCAAATTTATACTCCAAAGGTTCAAACACCTTAAATAGTCCACTGTACTGGTGGCAATAGAAAGAATAGTTAGTGACACTAACAGGATATCAATAACACTAACAGGATATCAATAACACTAACAGGATGGTATTAATAAAAGTAAATGAAATAGATTTTACCCAAGTGCTGTTGGTTCCAGGAGGGAACTTGAGCACGATTTTGCAGTGATCAATAATATGAGCAGTGAGGCCTCGACCCCTGTTTGCCTGAAAACAGTAAAAGAGGGTAAACATTAATATCGTCATCAAACCATATACTTATATACTGCGTCAGTGACTAAACATGACACTAAAGTAACTCTAACTACTACTACGGATTGTCATGTAACACCAGCATACAAGTAAGCAATAACATTGAAAATTGAATTTAAGAAACCATAGCATTGATTTTGCACAAGGAAGCAGAAGAGAACGAACAACACATTGCTGGACAGTTGACTGAAAATCAGATAAGACGGTGATATGCTCCGGTACGTCAACTGCCCTGGAGTTGCCCGTGAAGTAATAAGACCCAATCCCTAAAAAGAGGAGGGCGGAAACAAAAATGGCGGCACAAAGCAGGCGTAAAATGGACATGGAATCTCCTCCGGCCAGGCAGCAGCTGCATAATAATCAGCAGTATCAAGTAAGACAATCATCATACCACAATAACTTTCAACAATCCCTATATGCTTTATAATCACTCCTCTGATTTCCTAACAACGCCTAATATCTCACCCTTAAGTCAAAAACTTCCAAATACACCAATGTAAATCCGATTTACCGCACACCAACTCCAATTTCTAACCTTACTGCTACTCTCGTCACAAATTTGGGAAGAAGAATGAAACCCTAAAAGCGGTAAAAGTGAAGAACATGCGCAATATACTAGAATGGTTAATTCGTAGTTATAATTTTACCTCAATTCTCAATGTTGTGGCGGAGAGCTGGGGAATTTTTTCCGCACCGGCTGCTTCTTTGATCTGTAGGACTTCTGATTGAAGCTCTGAGGTTGAGCTTTCTTTGGTCTGATCTTCTCCTTAGCTCGGAAGTTGGAAAATTCCAATTAGACCTTGCAGGAAAATCTCTACTGTCATACTCACATTCCATAACTTCTAGTAACTTCTTTCCTTTTTTATACTGTAATCATTCATTCGCTTATGGAAAGGGTAGACCGAACCAACGTCCAACAAGCCCTCGTTACAAAGCTCGTCGAACTTATTTCAATTTCAGAGGCTTATAATCTGTTCATAATCCCTCTCTCTTAGGGATGTGGGAATAAAACAGAAACATTCTGACCAAATTCGTATGCAACTTCATTCAGCAGAAGAAAAACAGAGGCGAAAGCAATTTTGCTAAAACAAACACTGATTGCCATTCGCTTATTAGTACATCTCAAAAGCATTGCAGAAATACACACACGGATGGAAAAATAGAACACTAGAAAACACCCAATTTCGCAGCAAAAGACGCAATACAATGTAGGATTAGCCGGAGATGTCAATGGACTTGACCTCAGGCTTCTTAACCTCCGCCTTTGGCACAGTAACCGTCAGCACGCCGTTCTCCATCGCCGCCTTCACTTCATTCACCTTCGCATTCTCCGGCAGCCGGAACCTCCTAGTGAACATCCCGCTGCTGCGTTCCACCCTGTGCCACGTGTCGTTCTTATCCTCCTTCTCCACGTTCCTCTCCCCACGGATCTGCAGGACGTTGCCGTCCTCGATCTCCACCTTCACCTCCTCCTTCTTCAGCCCGGGGACATCCGCCGTGAACACGTGCGCATCTGGCGTCTCCTTCCAGTCCACGCGCGCATTCACGATCGCCGACGCCTCGCTCGAGGTAGGGAACTGGAAATCCTTGAACGGATCCCAAATGTCCATCTCGAAGGGGCTGCTCCGACGGTTACCGAAAAAGCTCGGGATGAGCGACATTCTGCAATTAGAGGGAATAGAGATTTTCTTCTTGTTTGAATGTTTAACTGGTGAATTTCTGGCTATGGCGGATATTTATCGGTGGTGTTTGCAAGTAAGTGTAGTGTTCGAGTATTCTCCGGATGATTGGTTTTCGCGGCATCTGGGAGTTTCTAGATGATCAAGCTTTCTAGACTCATCACGTTTCCTCTCGAATAATCAAGAGAGTTCGTTTCTATGGGCTCAGCCCAAACTTTGTGTGCTGGGCTGATTATTTCATATCTTACTCCACATACTTTTACATTGTCTTTTACGCAAAATTTTGTTTTAAACCGACTAATCGTGATACAGGGTTATTTTATAATTGATGTGACTTAGAGGGTGATTTGATGGTTGTTTTTATTTATCGTAATGAGTATCCTATAACTTTAAAAAAAAACTTTTAAATGTATTGTAGTGTGTAAATAATTATAATTTGACCAAAGAGTTATTGAAACAATATTTTTTTTATTGATCTAATTGTTAGTCGGTGTAGAGGAAAATTTTCCCTTCCTTTTATATCTTTTATGTTTTAATAAATTTAAAAATTATTGATGGTTCGGATGGTGGCACTTGTCATTGTGGTTTCACATTGGTAGTACAAAGATAGTGGCGGCGATTTTCTAATTGTTCATTGTCATCTACACATTGGCAGTGACGGTGGGGGTGGAAGCTGGTATCATGCATAGAATTCAAGAAGGGGTCGTAAACGGGCGGACGGATCGAATATTGGTTGAGTGACATGGTTAATTAAAAAATATGGGTATGACATATTTTAACCCAATTTATAACGAGTCAAAATGGGTCAGGTCAAACAGGTTGGATTGAAACCCGCTGATAAAAAATGGGTAAACATGTAGGTTTCAATCAATAAATAGACCCATATGGATTTATATACCAACCAGTATGGGTAAAACTAGCGTATTTCAACCCATATTGGTTTATATACAAGCACATATGGGTAAACCTGTGGGTTTCAATCCATATATTGGCCCTTATGTATTTGTATACCATTTCATATGGGTAAACCCGTGGAGATTCTATCCATATGTGTGTCACTTTCCTTCCCTTAGTATATTTTTCCCAACTTGCCTAGATCCGCCTAACTTCTCTTCTCTTTCGCCGCCCCCTTCTTGCCTTCGTCGACGATTATACAACCACCACCCATCGCCCCCTCTTTCCCCCGATAACGATAATCTTCCTCATCTTTGTTTCTCCTCACAGCTCCGCTACTGCTAAAGTTCCGCCACCGTTGGGTCTCCTCCGCTTGCCCGCCTCCACTAATTGGATCTCTGTCGTGTTGCTCGCCTCTGCCGCTGCCACTCTCCACCTAAGCTTCACCGTCTCTCGCCTCCTAAGATCATATCGAACGCCGATGTCATTCCTTTATTGTTGTTGTTGTGTTTTAGGGTTCTATATTCTTGCTGATGCTGTTCAATTGCTTATGTTGTTGTTGTTGTTGTATGTTGGTTTCTAGATTTGGGTTTGCTTCACTAACAGAAATTGATTGGTTTCCGGCATATATTTGTTTGGAACTTTAGAAATTGGTTGCAAATTCTGACAAGACACTTGAAAAGGCAGGGTCGGAGAATACCCTTGAAAAGTGTCTTATCCGGTCCGATATAACCGTATTTAATAGGTCTTTCTCCACTAGTGTTTTAGTCTTTCTTTGGATGATTGAATCAGTTCATTGAAGAGTGGAGTTGCATGGGACTCCATAGTATATGATGACATCATTGTACCACCATGTTTGTGAAAGGAAGGGGGTTGGCTACGACTTTGGAAACTTGATAGATGTTGTCGACATAGAAAAATAAATCTCAAACTGATAAGTGCAAGTGACATACCATAAACCCTTATTTGAGGGGAAAAAGCATAATCCTATAAAAGGCATATGATTTAGTTTACATATGGCCCATCAAATGACGGGTCGTGTAGCATCGGCAAAATATTGGAGGCAAAGTTTCCGACGTCTTAGCATACTTTTTGTTTGGGCTGAAATGATGGTGGTGGTGTCTTAGGTCATAGTAGAGTCATTAGGCGACGGCGAAGTGGTAACCATTTATTATTTGGTTTATTAATATATCGAAGAAAAACTAAAATATCCTTGTATGTATCACTTGCATTGGATTTGTATAGAAATTAGCTAATTTAACCAAAAGAAATAACAAAATGGGGTCGACTTCCCTCTTTAAATTGTTTGATGGCCAAAAGTAGTTGGAAAAATTGAATGACCAAAGTTAACAATCAAAATAGTTCAACGACCGCAATTTGTGAAGACGAGCAGACAAAAATAAAATTTTATCCCTGAACTTGTCACGCAAATAGCACATAATGGAGTAGAGATGGATTTTGATGGATTAAATTGACAAAATAACGTTGACCTATTTGTTTTAAAAGTTTTAAGGTTAAAATTGATTGGAAAAATTTAGTGACCAAATTATATAAACGTCGAAATAATTTATTTATTTTCACTCACTGAGAATGAGTGGGGGAATGGATCGACTCCCCTAACCGATTGAACCCAAAATAATAATACATCATGTTTTTGTTCATCCAAAGTTTTGTTGGACCTGTCACAAAAAATTAAGAAGTAAAATGAACGTGATTCCACACTTCAATCCTCTACCCCCCTGTGTCGAATCTAGTGTGGTCAGATATTCATTGTACTTCTTAATCCATACTCCAAAGAGTAAGTTAACATGAATATCTAAAATGAGGGAAAAGCCTATCTGTTCTAGCCAATAAGTTAAACTCCCTAAAATCACTTAATTCTTGAAATGATGTTTCGGCTCCCTTCCCCAAGGAATATTTGGCTAAGTAGTCTGCTACCTGGTTCGCCTCCCTTGAGATATGGATAAATGTGTTGTTGTTTTCCTCTGCTAGAAGTTTAATCCGCCTCACTAGATGCTTAAAGTCTCATCGATGGCTCGATATTCTTGAAAGTATTTGATAAGTAGCCAAGCAATCAGTTTCTATGAAGCAAACCATATGTTTATCTGTTTCCCATTGAAGACCTGCAAAAATCGATAATTGTTCAGATTGAAGAACTGATTCAAATTCATGAGGTCGAGATATGATATGAGTGACTAGGCCATTTCTGTTCCTCATTACACATCCCAAACCTGCTTTATTGTGTTTGAATGCCGCATCATAATTATTTTAACACTTGAATCAGGGGGGTTCCATCTTACAATTGTTAACCTTTTTTGCTTTTTTCCTAGGACGAAAGGTATTAAACCATTTATTTTAAAACAAACATCCTGAGCTTTTCCAGGGAATGTCTTCTTTTCCATGTATAACAACAAACATTGTTCAATTATTAATTTCTACAAGCATGAGAATTTAAGTTGACATTGTCATAAAATTTATTGTTCCTATATTTCCACAGTTCCCAACAAATGATCATAGGCATGTTCATAAGCAGCGATAATCTAAGTTTAGATCCCGAGTTCATTTTCCAATATAAAGATAATCTATCAATAATGGTTTCAAAAAGCATAGGTGGGAAACCAAATATAGCATGTATTCTATCCCAGATTTGAGTAGCAAAACAACATTTGTTTAAAAAAAGTGATAGGCTATATGCAATGAGTGCAATGAGTGCAATTTGATGCCAAATAATAGCCCATCGTTTTCAATGTATTATTAAAAGGAAGTCGATTATTTAACATCCGCCAAATAAAGAAAGCAATTTCTTTTGGTATAAGAGAGCTCCATACCTTTTGTAGAGATGGTAGCTGATTTTTCCTCAGTCTTAGAGAGTTATAGGCCGATTTCACAGTGAAATCTCCTACTATCTCCGGTTTTCACACTAACTTATCCCTGTGAGAAGTTAGATAAATATTTCTATCTATTGCATGCAAGACATCCCGAGGTAATAAATTCTGGAAAAAAGAAATAAAGGTGCTTGCATTTTGTAGAAATTTATTAACCTGTAAGAATGAAAATGGGGGGGGGGGGGTCAGAAGGGTGCCAATAATCTATTAGAGGTCCCTTCCTTGTCCAATTTGCTACCCAAAAACTAGAGTTTCCATTTCCAATTACAACCTGAGAATTCAATTCAGCCCTAGCCATGACATTCCTATACCTTGACCAAGTTTATGAGGTTCTCCGTGATTCCGGAGTAGCCCACATGAATTTAGCCCATGGTGATTTACCTATCTGCATTTTCCACCTAATTTTCATTGAAAAAGAGTCCATGATAGTTTGGATTTTTCTTATCCCTAGACCGTTCTCTTGGGTTGGATAGCAAATCCTATCCCAAGAAATCCAATGCCTTTTAGACCCAGCATCATTTTCGCCCCATAAGAAATCACTAAGAATGGATTCAATTTTACTGACTATGTGCTTAGTAGGGGTTGTAACTGACCATACATGCTGGGGCATTGCAGTTAAAACATGTTTTATTAGGATAATTCTACCAAATTGCTAAGGGTTTTTTTTGTTCCCTTAATAAAAAAAGAACCGTATCATCAACAAAAGAGAGTTGTGTGAGAGAGACCTGCATTTGTGGAGTTCTGAAATACCTAAAATTTCCATTTTGAAACTGTAATTTAACATTCATGGTTAATAGTTCAGTAAGAATATTAAACAAGAAAGGAGATAATGGGTCTCCCTGCTTAAGGCCTGGTGTGGGTTTAAAGAATCCATGAGGAATGCCATTTACAATTATAGAAAACCATGCCGCATTTAAATTATTCATTATCAGCTTCACTAAATGCCCATGGAACCCTAGTCTAAGCAACAAAGTGTTAAAAATTGTCCAAAAAACTCTATCAAATACATTCATCATATCCAATTTTAGAATTAAATTAATGGATTCAATTTTTTTATCCAAAGGCCCGATTGTTTCCTTCATTAGTAGGATATTATCAGTAATGTCCCTATCAGTTAGAAAAGCAAATTACTTTCTTCATTAGTAGGATATTATATTGTCCCTATCAATTAGAAAAGCAAATTACTTCCTTCATTAGTAGGATATTATCAGTAATGTCCCTATCAGTTAGAAAAGCAAATTGCTCTTCCAATATAATAGAACTCATGACCGGGTTTATCCTCTCCACCGTGATTTTTGCCATTGAACGTCAAAATAATTTGATAGTGCAGAACTCATTGATCTTAAATATACATTTAGATATTCAAAATGTACATTTATCTATAGAAATAAAAGGCTCAAGATATCTATGGATTTCAAAGTATAGGTTAATGACCAAATCTTTATCAATTTTCATCTATTAATAATATTATTAATATGCTATTTTAATTGATTCTATTTACTTTAACAATCTCATTTCCGTTTATTTCTATATTCTAACTTAACAATATCACAAAATCTTATTTTGGATCGAATAACCATTAGACGGGATCATTTTATAATTAGTGTTAGAGAAAAGTGCATTTTTAGCCATATGTTTTGGTCGGAAGTGCATAAATGACCTTGTAAAATATGAAAGTGCAAAAATAACTATGAATTTCGTTGGCCAAAATGTTAACGGCCAAATTGGCCGGAAATCGTTAAAAGGAATTTTACCCTTCTGTTAAAAAATAAAAAATAGTGAATAACAGTAATACACTCCCTACCTTTTCTTTCTTTTGTTTTCCAATTTTCTCAGTTTTCAACTCTGGGACACTTCAATTTCATTCTTCCCGCCCATATTTGACTCCCTTCTCTGTTGTGGCTCGACGGTGATTCAACGGGGCGGGGCGATGGCAACGGTGCGATAGAGCTCTTGGGGTTGGTCAAATTCGAATGACCACCACTGTCAATGACACGACGGCGGATTCGTGCTGGGTTTTGTGTTGGAGTTAGTCGAATTT
>JAULKM010000012.1:15397117-15410587 GCA_032355605.1 Rubia tinctorum | reverse complement strand
AAAACAACCAAAAACGAAAGTGTGTCACATCCAATGAAACGATGTAAGTACGCATTTATATATATATATCTATTTAAAACAATCATTTCATGTAGTAGTTGTATCATCTGATGTGGCAGTGTGGTCAGAGACACATCAGATGGAAGAGTAATTTGAAAACAAGATACTCTAAATGGAGAAAGGATATAATTTGATTGATTGTAAGGAATATTTTTCATTAATACAAAACAATGAATCTGCCGTGAATATTTACCTTAAATACTCTGATTACTGTAATTACATTTAGTGGATATTACCTGATGTGTCAACACGTGTCGGTTCCGGTATTTCGAATTATACAGTCAGTAACAACGTGGAGTACATATTTATTACTATTAGGTACAAATTCTATTCTACGTAAAGATGCGTTGAATCAGGAAACTTCCGAGTGACCGTCTACCTGTGGGATACCGGCAGGCTTTCAAGGGGCGGAATTAGGAGCGACATTTCCTCCTATTTATACTGGCGGCCACACAGAATCTCCAAGCTAGTATAACAAAAGAAAAGATTCCGAGTAACCGCTCACATTTCACACGCCCCAAAAAAAGCCCCCGTTTTCTTGGTCTATGGCTACCCGTGGTGGTCGTGTGCTCCTCCGAAACCTCTCCGCCGTCTCCCTCCGCCGCCGCCTCGTCTCCTCCACCCCCTCCCCCCTCACCGCGGCTGTCACCCCGCTCTCCTTCGGCGCCGACCCCTCCTCCCCCGCCGCCGACCCCTCTGTCCCCGCCGCCGTCCATCCCTCCGGCGGCGCCGTCAACTTCGACGACGCGAAGGCGCTCTTCTCCACCGTCTCCAGCCCCAGGCTGCTCCGGTCTTGGCTGACGCTCCAGGCCACCGCCGTGGAGCCGCTCGTCGACCTCGGGCTGTGGGTGATGACGTCGCGGCTGGTGGAGACGCCGGTGGTCAAGCAGCTGATAGTCGGCGCTGTCAGGCACGGGTTCTTCGATCATTTCTGCGCCGGAAGGGATCTGGAGGAGGCCGGACGGACCATCACTCGCCTCCGGGACGCCAGATTGAGCGGGATGCTCGATTACGGGCTGGAGCATGCAACCGACAACGCTTCCTGTGATCGAAACGCCCTCGAGTTCATTCGAACCGCCGACTTCACCAAATCTCTCCCGCCTTCCGCCGTAAGCCATTCTTAAATCATACACCTTTCGATCTCATATTTTGATTTACTGAATCAATGTTGATTGAGCAGGCGAGCTTTGTGGTGGTGAAGATAACCGCAATATGTCCCCTGAACTTACTCCGACGAGTGAGCGATCTTCTGCGATGGGAATATCAGGATAACGCGTTCCGTCTCCCATGGAAGCGCGATTGCCTTCCGATTTTCGCTGATTCGAGCCCTTTCTACCACACACAGAAGAAACCAGAGCCGCTAACTGCTGAAGAAGAGCAAGATCTCAAGCTAACCCACGAGAGGCTCTTCAAGATTTGCGAGAAGTGCGTCGAATGCAACATTCCCCTCGTCATTGACGCAGAGGACACAGCGTTGCAGCCGGCGATCGATTACCTGGCTTACTCTTCTGCAATGGAGTACCGGACGGACAGGGACCCTCTGATTTACGTGACAATTCAGGCTTACTTGAAGGATTCGAAGGACAGGATGGTGAAAACAAAGAAGTTTGCTGATGAGATCGGAGTTCCTGTCGGGTTTAAGCTTGTTCGCGGCGCTTATATGTCCAGTGAGAGACAAACCGCTGCTTTCTACGGCATGGAATCTCCGATTCAGAACAGCATTCAAGAAACGCATGCTAATTACAACGACTGCACTAGCTTTCTCCTCGAAGAGGTTGCTCGTGGCTCGGGTTCCGTTGTTCTTGCTAGCCACAACCTTGATTCAGGTTGGTTGAACTCCAACTAAAACCGTCAGTTTGTTTGTACAACGTTAATGCGGCAAACTTGTTCTGTTTTTTCCGACAGGGAAAATGGCTGCGGCTAAAGCAACCGACTTGGGGATCCACAAGGATAACCGTAACCTCCAGTTTGCTCAGCTCTATGGCATGGCGGACACGCTCTCTTTCGGGCTGCGAAACGCCGGATTTCGGGTCAGCAAGTACTTGCCGTTCGGACCCGTGGAGCAGATCATGCCATACCTCCTCAGGAGAGCAGAGGAAAACAGAGGCCTCTTGGCCAGCTCAAACCTTGACAGAGTTCTTATGAGGTACAAAACATGAAATTACCTTATCCATCAGAATGCACGATGGTTGGATCATGGTTTTTTGAAATGTTTGTTTTTGCATGTTGCAGGAACGAGCTTAAGAGGAGATGCAAGTCTTTCTAGCCTGTAAGAAGGGCAACGTAAACCGAAGACAGCTTATTGTGAGGAACAGAGGGACAAGCTTTAGCTGCCTAGTGCATCATGTAAAATTGGTGTTAATGTTGTAAGGTGGAATTGGGAGGGGAAATGTGGAATGTTAGAGATGTAGCTTTGTTGGCTACTGTTTGTCCCTTGTTGCATCAATAAAATCCTCAGTAAGTTGTTAAGGATTTGTAAATAAATGTCCGTGATCAATGGATTTGTTCTTTTTTCTTTTGTTTAATGCCGATGTGTGGTGTTATTCGTATTTTCTTAAGTTGGTTTCGAGATCCATCGTATCTGCGGTTCATTTTAAATCAATTTAGTTTATTATAAATTTAATTGAGTTTAATTATAAAATGTTATTTTCAATATACTTATTTTAATTTTGGCAAAATTATATCAATTCAGAACTCTAAAGGATAGAACCTTCTAATGATAATTCAACTATGATAATGTGATGATATTTGTTGTTCATATCCCTGCTCAAAATTTGATTAAGATACTAATAAGGTTAAAAAGTAAAAGGGTGATTTGGACCAGCACGCATGACAATGTGAAAGTTTAAAGTGGGGGCATGCATGTAAAATTAATATATAAAAAACAGCTGTATTGAAAAGTATTTAATTCAAAAAATGAGGATCTTGGTCTAATTGAATACTATTAATGTTGCTGACTTGACTCCCACATTGTAGGACAATTTGACATGGAAAGGAGGGCATTTAACCGGATTCTAATTTGTGGGTGGCGTATAAAAGTTTTGAAATAATTGGTTGTAAATCATGATAATAGTAGTTAGTTGAAACAAATTAATTAGTAAGCCTCTACTGTAGAGCAAGTACAACATTTTCCCTAAAATTTTCTACAATATTCCACATATTCCTTATTTTACAGGATATATCATTTATTACACTATAATTGCCTTTTCATTTAAGTTAAGAGTTCATATTTAATCACTTCAAAATATATTATAAAATATAAGTTAGTTTTTAAAAACAATTAATTGAAAATGTTTGAACTAAAATTCTGATGTTAATTGAAACTAATTTTCTTTTCGTATTCTTTTTATATATTCACCCGGTTTGAAATTACTACAACACAAAAACCCTATTAGGACCCTAAACAGTATCCTAATAGGTTTCTATTGGGAATGTTCCATACATATGACATTTCTAAAACGTCTCCTTATCGCGGGTCCTTATAGATATTTGGTCGCTTATATTAAGCGACTGTATAGATAGAATATAGGGTTGTTTTTATGACTCATATTATATTAGGTCACTTTTTAATGTCATAATTACATATGTATTGGGATGTTTGATATATAAGTGTTCTAATATACATCTATTAGGAAAATTATAAATGTCCCAATAATTTTAATAATGGACCGCTTTGTAATATCCTAATTATATATAATATTGTGACACTTTTAATATGTGTCACACAATATTATGACGTTTAATTTTATAAGCATCCTAATATACATTTCTAGGATGCTTCTTACATAAGTGTCCCTATACAAGTGTCCTAATATGCTCATTTTGTTGTAGTGAATAAAAGGTAACAACATCCAAAAAAATCATAAATTTATAAAATATAAACCAAAGAGATTAATTCCAATCTTCTAAACAAATCATTATCTACAAAATCCTACAAAGAAATATATAGATAAGCATCCCCCATGAGTTTGAAATTGTAGTAGTTTTCTCTAAACAAAATTTTGTGGGAAGTTGTAGGTATTTTTTAGTAGGAATGAAAGAATGAGGGAAATATGAGAATTAAAATTTTAATATAAAAATGAATAATGTGTTATAATTTGATGCATTCAATTAAAATTGCATTAAATTTCCATTCCTTATAAAAAAAATCTCTTTCTCCAAATATAGGGAAGACATTTTTCTTTCTCATCAAAATTCCTATTTTAGGATATGAGATAAAAAAACTGCTGGAATTCAAAAATCAGGTATGATTATTGTAATCAATGAAAATCCCCATTACAGGGAAACTGATAAACTCGCTCATAGGATGCTTAACTAGGCAGCACCTGAATCACGAACCAACATTACCTTCCCAAGACTTACCCATTCTCTCCGGTAATACTTCTGTCAATATTTTCCCCCATTTTCACGTAATTGATTTGTTTTCATACATTAATTCAGTTTTTCAACATAATTGATTATTTATGATAATAACTCAATTTAATTATTCCTATCGATGAACTATTCTCGATTTAATTTTACAAATACGTGTTTGTGATTTTGTTTGTATTTATGCATTAGGGTTCCAATTATTTGAATTACCCTATTTGTATTTTTCAAAGTGTATACAGTTTGAACATGATAGAAAATTCCTGTTTAGCGTAATAATATGACGCTTGACACTCTTATCTCTGTCAAATGGTCTTATAAATATATTTTTAATATACACTTTACTAATGATAAATTAGGTTGCATATAATAATGACTTATAGACATTTAATATCATACATATTAAAATAAATTTAATAGTATCTCACGTGATAGCATTACATTTCATGGTGGTCATTGAAATTCATGGTTGGTTTACAAAGTTACGTAAAGGAGTTGATTGTGAGACTTATAAAAGTCTAATAAATAGAATAATACTACGGGATTTAAAAATGTATGATATTTTCCAACCATTTTGACGAGTCATTAATTTTTTTTTGAAAACAATGTCATTAGTTTTCATCCCAACTAAAACCTCTAAGGCTCTAACAAATGTGAAGTGAAGTGTTGCCGACAAAGAACTTGTCTAGAAAGTTCTGAATAAGAATGAATTTAAAACACCACTTCATGTATGCGTCACGCATTCGTATTTAGAAGAAGAAGTTACCGTATTAGATTATTGATGATGATCACATTGTTACTATTTACAGTGATAATTTAATAGTAAAAAGAATTGAGTAGAGGAAATAAAAATCAATTAAAAAATATTTCAATTCATATAAAACCATCACACTTTCTATAACATTAATTATTTTGAGACGAAATTGGAATTAGAAATAAAAAAAATAGAATAGTATGACGGAATGACATAATGTTATCAAAAGAAGGGATTGACATAATCTTATAAAAAAAGAAAACGTACGAATATAAAATACTTTCCTCATTCACTTATTATCGGCACACTTTTCACTATGAGACGCTCATTTTATTTTGATACATTTCATTTATAGCATGGTTTAAGATAATTTCCACCACTCATTCTACTTTCCTTCTTCTCTTTCATTTCCATCTACATCGCTAACAATTTAACATCTTTTAAAATGTTACATCACAAAATAATGTGCGACAAATATGTGAACGAAAATAAGTAAATACATTTTCAGAAGAAAAAAATGTGACAAATACTGTTACTAACCGGGATAATGGTAGTCCGTAGAAAAATACGGAGTCGACGAGGACTTTCGTGGGGGGAATCTCACAGGAATCATCGGAGACAGATCAAGTTGGCGCTTTTGAGATTCGAAGGTGGTTGTTGCAAAGGCCCTAACCGTAAATTGATCTTGTTGACAAGGACGTTAACGTTACAAATTGAAAGGGGACCAGGACCCAATTAAATTGGGTGAATAATGACAGAAACCCATTTGGACGGTCGCAATCCGACACGTCAGAGCTGCGATACCTGACCCATTTCCAGCTACAAATTTCTACTACTACTTCCCTTACAATTCCCATCTCTCGTACTTTGCTTTGTACTGATTTGTTTTTAAGCATGCGCGGTGTTTGTTTAGTGCTTCACGAAAACACTGGAGATGGTCTTTTTTTAGAAAAGAAAGAAAAAGACAGCCTTCACAGGAAGCCAACTCTATTTTGTAATGTACTATGGCAAGTTGGCAACGAAATTTGAAGCTTAGGGAATGGTTTTTCTTTTCGCCCAGTGAAATATACTTAAGTGGGGTGACAAAATAGACTCATACCCAGTGATATAATTAGAACCGTATGTAAGGGGGCAAAATAAGAGACGCAAAAAAAAAAAATTTGACCGCTTCATACAACAATATTGAAACGAACAACGCTTACTACTTTGAATTAAGAATTTATTCCTAAACTATATAACATCAAATGAGATTTTTTTTTAATGTAACATAAAAAAAAACTGGTGAACAAATCACACATGATCAATTTATACCCTAAGTTTTCAATAAATTTATGTCTAATCACAATCAAATTAATTGTATTGTTTAATAAAACCATTATGTATCTAAAATTAATTAAATAATAAAACAACTTAATCAAATAACGTAATAAGTTAACACTAATTTTCCTCACCACCCGCCACATTTTCAAGCTTGCATTTGTTTGAAGTATTATTGTCTGGAATTGTTGCTATTTCGATATGCTAAAAAGTTTACAACGGGGTATTTCAGATTGGGCTTAACCCCAATTTTTCAGCTTTTTTTTTTGCCCCGACGAATCAAAACGACGTCGTCTCACTTATGTGAAAACAACGCCGTTTTATTTGATGGAAAAAATAAAATAGACCCATCGTCTTCCTTAGGAGCTTGCCATAAACAAAGCTCTGCAACTAAACCTAGGGGTGGCGGAATCCATGAATTTCAGTGGCATCTGGGTCTAAATTCCGCGCCACCGGATCCTTGGGGTGACGCTAGCCCCCCTGGTTCCGCCCTTGCCCATAACTTGCCGATCAATCGGATCATCTATTTTTAAATGTGGATAGGTACGAGCAAAATGAGTAATGAATTAAATGGGTAACAGGTCAAATGAGTATTTGAAAAATAAGGGTCGAGCAAGTTGGGTTTGCGGGTTGACCGCGGATATACCCATGTGAGTTGAAACCAGTACGTTTACCCATATGAATTTATAACTCATATGGGTCACTATGACTCTGCTTGACATAACTTATAAGTTGTTTTGCTTATGAGCAAAATACTTTTTAATGTTACTTTTCATATAAGCAAAACACTTTTTAGTGTTTGGTAAAGTGCAAAAAATCAGTTTATTTTAAAAGCATAAACGATTTTTGGAGAAAAACAGGTCTCCCCCGCTTTTAAAATACGACAGTTTTTCTTATAAGCACAACTCTGCTAAACAAAGCCTATATGGGTTTTACCCATTGGTTTTACCCACATGGTTGGTATGTAAATCCATACGTGTTCATATATTAGTTGAAACCCGAAAGTTTTCCCATTTTAATCCATGCGTTGAATAATATTTTACCCGTAAATTGAGCAGATTTTAGTTCGATCCATTTATAAACCGACCCATTTGTGACCCATTATAAAATGGATTGAAATATATCATACTATATTTTTTAATAACTCATATCACCGGACTCATACTCGACCCTACCATCCACTTGGCACCCCTAATTGTGATGGATGCAGCTACTGTCTCGAGATGTTAGTAGTAGTATTTTGTTAGATTTGCAGTTTGTGTTGGATGTAATTTATGTTTCAGAACATTTTATTAGATTCACAATAAGTGATGAATATACATGTTATTGCGGAATACCTTTTTCGCTTCCCTTTTATTATACTCAGTAATTTTCTCTTGACATTCATAAACAGTCCCTTCTTTTATTGGGTAAACTGATGAAAACATAATTTGAAAATATTTCATTCATATATTCGTCTATTATCTATTATAATATATAATAAAAAGAGAAAGTATCCTATGAAACTGTTTCACCCTAAATTTTGATGAGACAAAGGACTGAATTCTAAATTTTAGTTACGTAAATAAAATTCGCGGATCATTGGATCAAAACGGGTTAAAAACACAGCCCTTTTCAACGCGCGCATGCCTTCTCCCCCAAATTCCCCTACTTTCTCCCACCTCTCTGTTCATCTCTACCTTCCGTTTCTTTTTCGCTACCAATTCCCCAATTTTGCATCTCCGATTTTGCGAGTAGGCGACGTGGGGAGATAACGTGACATCGGAGCATTCGAAGAAGAGGTACTGGCAATGGCGGATCTAGGGTAGGGGCATAGGGGCACGTTTCCCCCCCTAATGTTTGATAGTTATATTATTAAATTAATTTTAAAAAATTAATTATGTACTCCTTCCGTTTCACTATAAATTGTTTACTCTATCTGTTTCTCTATAATTGACACATTTTACTTTGGGCTGTTTATTTTATATTGACACACTTTTCATTTTTTTTATGATTCTTTCAATTCTATCAACTCATTCTACTTTTTATATTCTACATTCAATTTCATCCATTCATTTTCTCCACATAAATCCAAATACCTAAACCTATAGTGCCACTTATAGAGAAACAAATGGAGTATTTACTTTTTGATATTCAAACTTTGTAAACTTTGACCGATAATATATATTAATATATAATTAATAAAAATATTGCGTGGGATATTTTTAGATTTATATTAACGTCTATTTTTTAATATTATTTTTTATGCAACATTATTATAGATAATTAGAGATAATTACGGTCAAACATGTTCATAGAAGATCGTGAAAAATTAAATAAGTAATTTAGAGTGGGACGGAGGGAGTATGTGTTTAGAAAAAATTTCAGAAGCATCTTTAAAAACGTTTATTAGTTGTACAACTTTTTATTTTATCCATTTTAATTAACATCATAAACTTTAGACTTGATTTTTTCTCTTTATATTCTATTACAAGTACGTAATGATTTTTTTATGTTTATAAGTTTAAATTTTGACAAGTTATCCTTCTACTCATTCATCATCGTAAAATAAAATACTCACATAATTACCTGCCTTAAAAGTCTATTTGCACTCTCCTTATTTAAATTAATTTATTTCGAGATAATTTGCAAGAAAGTTATTGACATGATGAATTTAAATGTGCATTATATACTGCTTAATAATATACTAATCATGTGCAATGTAATGAAATATTTCTGGTTCAATCCATAATTTTCTTGTTGCGTTAATCGAAAGAGTAATGATAAAGTGAGTGTAAAAGTATAGAGAAACTACACAGTGACTGAAGAGACAATAATGAAAAGACAAATGTCTCCTTAATTACTTGCAAATTGTAAGGTAGGTGATTAGTGATTTAGTCTTTTCTTAGCATCCACATCATTCACTACGAGTTTCATTATAAATTTTCACTCTTCCTATCATCACTCTAATAGAAAAAGCACACCTTATTAAACTATTGAAGAAAAACTTATTAAACTTTATAAAAAACATCAAACATCTAAAGAAATACTGCAATATTATATTATAATTTATTGAGACTTAAATTTTATTAATACATTCAATTTATATATACCTTTTAATATTATATTAATTATTATCTGTGTGCCCCTACTGAATTTATTTTCTAAATCTGCCACTGGGTACTGGGCAGCAACGAGCAGTGGCCAATTGGCCATGACGTGGTAGTGAGACCATGTGTTGTGGTAAACCCGATCTAATCTCGCTCTTGCAGTTTCAATTCATTAAAGAATCAATCTATCTTTTTCACGTCAGCAATTGAGCCCGCAACTAAATCACCTCATTTTTTTCTCACAATGGTTGAGACCACTTTGACCCCATTCCATGGACCTCACATGATTATCTCTATTATATTCATTAATTTTACATTTCATATTTAATTGAAATAAATTCACATAACACAATAAATTCAAATGTGAAATTTAATAATGCATTTGTAATTTTGTAATTTATTTTTGAACCATAATTAAAAAGAACTATATTTTTTTAAAAAATGTAATTTTATTTTCTTAAATGACCAAAATTTAATTTAGATTTTGAAAAATAAAATAGAATTTTAAAGAATTTTTATTTTTGACTTTTTAAATATTTTCCAGAAATTGTAAAAAATATTTTGTATTTTTTTTGATTGGGACACATGACACCACCATATTGAACCACGTGTCCCAATATGCTTTTTAAAAAAGTAAAAAAATGGGGATAAAGGGGCCACGTGGCCCAATCACAGGTTGTCATGTGGCACCAAGGTCAAAAGAAATGGCTGCACATGGGTTCTCTGCAAAGTCTGGCTTTCTCTGATTTGAGTGCGGGCTCTGTCAGAGAGTCGGCCCAGCGAGCTGATTCAGATGCAGCCCTCTCCAACCCCCTTACTGTGAGAGTTTTCGATTTCGATTCTGTCCCAAATTTTAATTCAGACCGAATTGAGTCCAGTGCACATGTTATCTTCAGAACTTCTCCCGTGAGTTTCGGCGATGACAACACTGTGGGGATATGACAGGTTTAATCTCTTTATCGTTTCAGTCTTAATCTTTGTCTGTAGATTTGGTTTGTTGAGGAGGGATGTTGATTTTCAGTTAGTGTGTTTGTTGTTTTTTTTGGAACAAATTCAAATTGTTGAACTTAAATGAGCCAAGTGGGTTTGCTAATGGGGAACATCGGTGAGGATGGTAAGGATGCAGGTGTTTTGGTGTAAATATATGAGCAAATTATGCATTCGGTTTGATAATTCTAAGTCCTATCACTGTCTTTACTAAAATAAAAGTCTAAACAAAGTATTTAAAACTATTAACAAATATTCTAAATATATGAGCAAATTATGCATTGGGTTTGATAATTCTAAGTCATATCATTGTCTTTTTACAAAAATAAAAGTCTAAACAAAGTCTTTCAAACTATTAACAAATATTCTAAATATATGAGTAAATTATGCATTCGGTTTGACAATTCTAAGTCCCATCATTGTCTTTACTAAAATAAAAGTCCAAAAAAAAGTATTTAAAACTATGCAAATGGCAAAGTCGATCTTTTCATAGGCTTACTGAAAGACAAAGTTTAATTATAATAATAAAAGGTAAAAGGCTTTTGTTGCAATATTAAAGTTTTATTATGCAATGTGTAGCAGTTATAAATTTTATAACCCGGTTCATACAACCCGAAAATTTTATCTTAATTTCTTCTAATTCATGGAAAGATCATCTTTCAAGAGACTGTCCCTTAACAAATATTCTAAACATATGAACAAATTATGCATTTAATAATTGCAAGTTCCGTTTGTCTTTACTAAAATAAAAGCATAAAAACTAGTCTTTAATACTATTAACAAACATTCTAAACATATGAACTAATTATGCATTTGTTAATCATAAATTCTATCGTTATATTTTTAAAAATAAAAGTATAAACCAAGTTTTAAAAACAATTAATAATAATTCTAAATATATGAACTAATTATTCCTTTGATAATTTTAAGTCCTGTCATTATCTTCAAGAAAATGAAAATGTAAATAAAGTCTTTGAAACGATTAACAAACATTCTAAACGCATGAACTAATTTTGCGTCTGTTAATTGTAAGTTCTACTATTATCTTTAAAAAAAAGTCTAAACAAATTCTCTAAAGTAATTAGCAAACATTCTAAATATATGACTTAATCATGCCTTTATTAATTGTAATCAGTTTTATCATTATCTTTTAAAAAATAAAAATAAAATTTAAATTTAAAACGAAAACAGACATCCTAACACACGAACTAATTATGCGTTTGTTAATTGCAAGTCTACCATCATCTTTTTTTTTTAAAAAATACTCTGAACAAAATCCCCAAAACAATCAACAAACATTATATATATACTAACTAATTATGCTTTTGTTAATTGTAAATTCTATCATTATCTTTAAAATATAAAATCAATATAACGTCTATAAAATAATTAAGAAACATTCTAAATACATGAGGTAAGTTCTACTATTATCTCTTTTTTTTAAAATAAAATAAAAGTTTAAACAAAGTGTTTAAAACATTTAACAAACATTATAAACATATAAATTAATTATACATTTATTTATTGTATGTTCTTCTATTATTATAAAAAATAAAAGTTTTAACATAATTAAAAAACATTATAAATACATGAACTAAATATATGAACTAATATATACATTAGTTTGATAAAATATTTATCATTACCTGGCATAGTATAAATGTAAGTTCTTAAAATAATTAGAAAAAAAATTCTAAATGCTTAAAAATTCTAAACATGTTTGCTTTCCAATTTTAATTTTAATATTATAAAATAAAAACAAACTAAAAAAGTGATTTGCAAAAGAACGAGAAAAGACAAAGAAGATAAAGACAAAAAAGGAAAACAATCGAAAATGAAGGAAAGAAAATAATAATAGAAAAGAAAGTATGTTTCGCTTAAAGCGCCAGCAGGAAGCGACACAGTGGGTCCGCGCGTGTATGAAGCGCGCTCAGTGGGTGAGCGTATGGAAGGACGCACACTGATGTATCCGGAAGGGGTCTTTGCATGTTAGTCATCCACGATCTCACACAAGTGTTTTTGTATTATAATAAAGACCTCATCTTAATTATAATTCTGAATTTGCTGATATTTCTAATATAGAATTTAGAAATTTTGTAATTATAAATCTTAGATTTAAAATTTTCATCTTTATATCTTGTAATAGCAGTATATTGTTTTAAAAATTAATGTCATTGATTGAAGTAACACCCAGTTTCTTTTTCAGATATTAAAGCACAATAACGAAAGCTCACTATAATATTTATTATTCCTTCTGTTTTCTTAACGACTCATTTTTTTTTCTGAATTTCTTTCAATGTATGTTTGACCATCAATAACTTTAATTTCATGTAATAACGGATTATAAAATTTACTTTTCAAAAACTACATGTTACGGAGAATCCAAAAACAGCTTACATGATGTCTCTTATTGCGTGTAATTAAAGTTATTGATGGTCAAAAATGCTTTGAAAATTTTTACAGTCAAAAGAAGTAAATGTTAGAAAAACGGAGGGATTATGTTACGGAGAATCCAAAAACAGCTTACATGATGTCCCTTATTGTGTGTAATTAAAGTTATTGACGGTCAAAAATGCTTTGAAATTTTTTACAGTCAAACGAAGCAAATGTTAGAAAAACAGAGGGATTATGTTTTTTCCCTGCCGAACAAACAGATAATATCTTCATCAATATAGTCGAGACATTTCATGAATATAGTTTCTTAGATTATTATGTGCCAGCCTAAGTTGTTTCCTTTTTTGCCTGCCGTGCAAGTTTGATGAAATTTCATGTTACTCCTCTCTGTCCCAATTAGGGGTGTAAACGAACCAAGCCGTTAGTGAAAAGCTCGCAAACAGCTCGAGCAAAAGCTCGACTCGAACTCGAGCTAGACGAACACGAGCCGAGCTCGAGCTA
>JAULKM010000012.1:15384880-15397017 GCA_032355605.1 Rubia tinctorum | reverse complement strand
TCTCACATAATGATATTTGTATCTATATACTGGTTAAAATTTATGGTCAAATGTGTTTTGAGAAAGTTGACAAAAAAATGTGCAGTTTGAACTGGTATAGAGAGGATTAAGACCGCCTACTACCACCCCAAGATATTGCTATTAGTTTAAACCATACAATTTGTCCCACAACTCATCATTAGCACTTGTTCTCTTTTGAAGGTCACCATTAGCATTAGTTAAAACCACACGCATTATGATATAAGTAAGGGAAAATCATGAAATAAATTATGGAACAATTGTTATACTTTTCAATTTAAACATTGTATTTTTAAAAAAATTAAAAATTAAATTTACATAGTCTATTTTTAATCAAAATACACTTAAGATGTATCATGATTGTTTTATAAATTATGAATATATCTTCTTTTACCAAGTTTTTTTGAAACAAAGGGTCGTACATTTATATTAGCATCATGTTCCTGATTACATTACGGGCCGCATTGTGGGCATTTGTTACAACAATCCTGGATACTTTCATTACATGAATGTTTGTGAAAATCATTGCTAACATTATGATACTCCAGACTAGACCTTTCAGACACGGCGGGACATTTGGGAAGTTATGGATGTGGTTCAACGCCATTTCGCAATCTGTACGGAGGCAGACGTGTGTTGCTGCCTTGTGTCTTGCGTGAGCCATTGCTTCATGAATAGTGATTAGCTCTGCTAGGGTTGCTGTTGTCGCGTGGACTATCCTTGAACCCTTCCAACTGGTTTCATTGTGTCCTTGTATAGCACACCATGTTGGCTCTGAAGGCTGCATCTGTATTGATTCACATCCAGCTATTGTATTCTGGTTTGAGATGTCCCTTGTACCAATAGGCGTATGTCTCCCACCTGAGCCTGTTTCGGTTGGGCCGGTTGCACTTTATTTGTCATTTGTTCCAAGGCTATCTCCGACGAGTTCGGATTAGCTACTACTCTTGTGTCTGACTGTTCTCCTCCGAGGCCCTTTGTGTGAGTTTCCTTGATAATAGCTAATATAGTTTCAACCGTCGGTGCTTGCTGATCTATTGTTTCCTTGTTTCTTGCACACCAAATTGCTCATATTATAATGCATGTGAGGTTGATATCCTCCCTCTCTAGTGCTATCTTGAACCATTTTTGAAGCCATGGTTCCAGTTGTAGGGAGCATCTTGAGCAAAATCAAAACCCTAGTCTGGATGATCTCCACACCCTTCTTGCAATGTAGCATTCGAGGATCATATGAGAGGTTGTTTCCACGTGATTGTGGCACATTTAACAGTAGGGTGATACCTGCATATCTCTAATTCTCAGTGTCAGGCCTGTAGGTGTCGCGTCTAGTGCCAATCTCCAAACAAGGAACTTTACCTTTTATGGTGTTTTGGAGTGCCATAGTTTCTTCCACAGTTGTTGGTCTTATGTCGTCCTTGTTGATTTGGTAGAGGCCGATGGTTCATGGCAGGTTATTTTGTTCCAAGCCTCGTGTACCCGCTTTTGACCGTGTAGTTGCCTAGCAAATCCTTGTCCCGAAATTTGTAATCCTTCTGACCTAGTGGGGCGAGGGGATGTGGATTTCTACAATGTCTTTCACTATCTCCGACTGGAAGAACAACCTAAGCAGTGGCATGCGCCATTGCTTGGCGTTATCTATGAGATCACTGACCTTGAAACTCAGTAAGGGTAAAAGTTTCCTGTCATACCTTTTTGGATTTTTGTAGTTTGGGATCCACTCATTTTGGATGTCTATGTCTCGGCCATCTAGCACATGCCATTTGAGTTCCGTCTTGACTAGGCTCGACTCCATAGGATCCCCCTCTATCCCCAGGTGGAGCCATTTTCTGGTTTAACCTTCAAGAAATCCTCGTTGTTGCAATACTTGTTGAGAAACTGTTTGGAGAAAAATGACTTCTTGTCATTAATGATTTTCCATGCTAGTTTTCCTAGCAGGGCTTGGTTCATTTGCTCGGTGGACCGCATCCCTAGTCTTCCCTGCCATTTGGAGTGAATCATAGACTCCCATGACTTCCAGTGTATTAGGTTTCAATATCTTTGATTTGGGTATGTGTAAAATGGATTATAGAGAAAAATGAATTGAGGATTAAATAGATAATTTTAAAATATGAGGGATCGGATTAAGCAACTGGTTGAGAGCATGCCTTATGAAATAGTCAAGCATGAAGATTTATTCTCTTCTCTCCCTCCTCAACCTAAAAGTTGAGATTTAAAGAAAAGTTTAGAAAGTAAGGTTTACAAAACACAAAATTCTCCAATTCATATCTTTAAGTTTTAAAAGAAAGAGTCAAAAATCAAATTTAAAATAAAATAAGCAATTTTTAGTTTGGGGTTGGCATGAGTGATTTCAACCCAACCCTTTCATAACTTCGTTTATGACCAGCCATAAAACTGGCTATGTTAAATCAAAATTTATTTATTTTAAGTATCCATATTATTCAAGCATGTGTACACATGGATTTGGGAGGGAGCACATGCACTTCGGCGCTCACCCTCCTCATTGTAAGAACAACGTGTCTGGGCAACTTGAAAGGGACATACAGAAAATCTCAAACATTTTCAACTTAAAAGGCAACTTGAAAGGGATTCTCAAACATTATCAACTTGGTCACTTGTCCCAGAAAATCTCTTGTTCCGTAAAAAAAATACAACTAAGAACAACTTGAAAGGGATATACAGCTCCCGTCACTTTAGATCAATGCAACAGTAAAACTTACATGCGGATACGTAGTTTTGTTCTCCACTTTCACTTGTTTTGGCTAAAAACCATACGTATCAGTATCAGAACCAATGTCAATGGATCTGTGAGTTTTCGTCATACAAATGTCGCATTTTGGCAGCAAATTGTACTCTAGACAATCAAAACTCTGCACCTCGTAGAAACAGGAACACGAAACATCAGCTTAGAGCTTGATATCCTGATGGCCCGGAGATGCCTTTCTGTCTCGAATCATTCCTTGCCACCAGAGCAGGCACCCAAGGGAACAACCTCCCAATCTCCCTGCCTATGCTACTTGAACTCGGTTTCCAGTCATCATTGATCCCGAACTTGGCTCTTTCTATAGCTTCCATTATATCCTCCCTCGAGACAGATTCCGCCCCTGCGACCGACAAGTAACATTAGCACGATGACAAGAATTGCAAAGCTGATAATAGTCTTGCAACACATTCTATCATACTACTCCGTCTCAGACTGAATTGCAAGGAATGTTTTTTACGGTTTCCAAGAAATATGTTAATGTTTAGAACTACTGGTTACGATGAATTCAACAATATCACATTCGATAATACTGTTGCTTGGTTTAGTTTGGGACAGAGGGAGTACCAACCTCTACGAGCAGCGAGTAAAACAGATTCGTTCACTATGTTTGCAAGATCGGCACCTACAAAGCCTTCAGTAACAGATGCTACAAGGTTGCAGATAAGCTCGGCGTCTT
This sequence comes from Rubia tinctorum, assembly GCA_032355605.1. Taxonomy (NCBI): domain Eukaryota; kingdom Viridiplantae; phylum Streptophyta; class Magnoliopsida; order Gentianales; family Rubiaceae; genus Rubia; species Rubia tinctorum. Next base: position 15,393,562 of record JAULKM010000012.1, on the reverse strand, counting down.
CCTCCAGGGGGACTCCTCTGAAATGAATGCCTAAAATCTTTTTCCTCCCAGCTTCGTCTGGTTGTCCCACATAAACTTTCCTAGAGAAGCGACCTGGTCGACAGAGAGCTTGATCTAAAGCTTCTGGTCTGTTGGTAGCAGCTATAACAACAACACTTGCGTCGGATTGAAAGCCATCCATTTCAGTCAGCAACTGCAAGCAAAGATAAATTCAAAATACTAATAAAACAGCCATGTAATGCAAGGTAATAGCAAGACCTTAAATGCGTGAAGAAATAGAAATGTTCCCCTTTGAACCATTATCATCAGAAGTATAGAATACATTTAGACTTTAATAATCAGAGACACAACTTTTGATTTAGTTGAAACTCTCATTTTCCTTTTTATTCATTCAATACAACTGATAGTTTCCTAAACCTTATTGATTGTTATCATTCATGCTAAATCTATAACTTGGAGGTATGAGCTACTAATTCTGGAACTTGAAGGTAATGATAGTCCATCTTCCAATCCATCCAGACTTCCACTGCAACAGCATTAACATTAGCAATGTGATTGATGCAAACAAATCCAACACTTCCTAAAGAACTTTTAACGGCTAACAATGACATTCATTAAATGCGCACTATCTCAAGAGAACAGAAGGATTGTCATAGATTAACAATCTCAAATAGAACAGAACGATTAACTGAAGTAAAGTTCAGGTTAGAAAATACCTGGTTAAGTGTTTGATCTCTTTCATCATTGAAACTTCTTCCACGCTTTCCTCCAACAGCATCTAGTTCATCAATGAAAATTATAGAAGGTGCTTCCTTTCTAGCAACACTGAAGAGATCTCTTATACGTGCTGCTCCTCTTCCAACGAATAGTTCAACAAACTCACTGGCTGACACCGAAAAGAATGGTACTCCAGCTTCTCCAGCCACTGCACGTGCTAGTAATGTTTTTCCAGTTCCTGGAGGTCCAACAAGTAGCACTCCTCTTGGTAGTTTTGCTCCAAGCTTACTATAGTTTGCTGCTCCTTGTAGGCATGAAACTACCTGAAAATGAACAGTACACATAAACGAACCTATAGAAAATTAGGAAAGACAAAACAGGCATATGATATCTATATATCTACAGATATCATGCAAAAGATATAATCGGAGTAGTATATATTTCGAAAGCTTACTCCATACGTCAGATAGCAACTAGTAACAATCAGTAAACTGGCCTTATTTTCTATATATAGCATCAACCGTGGCTCTAAAACGTAGTCCTAAAACATATGCAGTCACTTTGCGAACGAAAAATGGTTACCTCTAAAAGTTCTGTTTTTGCTGCATCCACACCCGCCACATCCTGAAAAGTGATCAACTGACTACTTGGTCTCCGTTTCTTGGCTGGACTTCTGGCCGAAGAAATTTGACGATAAAGAAGCCACATCAAAGGAGCCAGTGGAATCCATAGTGTTAGAATTGTGAGCAACGTATTTCTCATTGACGTAAGTGCTGATTGAGGGGCCGAACCATATGAAGTTCCCCTCTCCCTCATTAGACTAAGAAGATAGCTTTCATCATGATCAATCTTTCTAGTCGAAAACTGCCAAGATGGGGTAGGAGCTCGGCCTTTGAACACTCTCTTCAATGCTAAACCAGATTTTGCAGCACCACCAACACGATCAACCTCAACAGCTCCACTCCCTTCATTTACAGACGATTGAGCATTTTCAGTAGCAAAGGAGTCTGTGTTATAGAATATTCTACGAGTACCTTCCTCAAACAGAACTTTTGAGACCACTCCAGTCTGCAAGCTCATTATCAAGTCTGAATACGGAACAGCTTTAGGAGTAGGCATTGCAGTAACCTTCAAAAGCATGATACATAGTCCAAAAACAACAGAAACAGAAGCCGAAAGCAAAATCTTTCTCTTATTCTGTCTATGAAAGGTCTCAAAACCATTTAACAGCGACCTTATTCGACCAATTCTCAACCTTCTCCACAGCAATCTCAACCTCGGTCGCAATCTAAACGACCATTTTCTTCTCCTATGCCGGTTGCTCAGTTCTACACTTTCAGAAAGCCTATTCTCATTGGCAAGAGACTTGAGCCTGGTGGTATTCAGCCAAACCCCATGTTGAAATTTGCACTGATTACAATTCCAGCCCAATACAGGCAGAGAAATAGAACATCTACTTCTACTCTTATATTTATCCAAACAAATGGACCCTTTAGCATACAGTTTAGTTTTTTCTTGAGCAGTCAAGAAAGCATTATTGGAAACCACGGGAAAAGATGCCATCTTTACACTACCAAGATTTCAGCCAATATTCCATGAAATGATGTAAAGAAATGACCCAAAAACTTCCAACTGCAGGAGCTACAAGATACCTGAGTCCAAGATTGTTGGGGAATTTAAAAGCCGGAATTACTTGAGTGTGAATTTGACCTCTGCCGCGACTTCAGCGTGTTCCACAAAAATGGCGATGGGAGAGAATATCAGAACTTGGGCCGGTGGCTGAGAAAATACACTTGACAAAATAATCAGTAACAAGACTTCTGCGATGAAATATTTCGGTTAAATTTCGTATCCATAGATGCTTGCCATTTGCCAGGAAACGAGGTTGGATAAACTCAGTTGGGATATTTATTAACTACTGTAATTTTTAGAGAGGAAAGTGTATTTATGCCCTGAGTTTTTGTATAGTGCAAATATATTCTTAATTTTTGAAAGTGCATATATATTTCGTGTTTTTCAAAAGTGCACGTATATTTCTATAGTCGAAGTCCAACATTAAAAAATTGAGCGGTCCATGGGCACCAAACAAGAAACTGAAAGTACATGTGAACTTTCGAAGGCAAATTATATGGTACTCGGGGGATACGTGTCACATTATATCACCAACAATACAATTTGCATACAGTTTATTTATCAGTTATTTCCCACAAAAAGTAGAATGTGCATTATTCCGTACTCCCTCCGTTCCAGCAGAATTGACCACTTTGCTTTTCAAAGTCAAATTTCATAAACTTTGATCGTAAATATATATTAATCTATATATAATAAAAATATCATGTAACATCTTGTTAGATTCATCTTAACATCTATTTTCTAAATATTAATTTTTTATACGGAATTGGTATATGTAGTTAGAGATATTAACGCTCAAACATGATCATTGAACACGTTAAAAAAGTAAACTGGTCAATTCTGTTGGGACGGGGGAGTATATATTTTAAATTTAAATTGCATACAAATAGTGTTGGGTACATCGTCTTCAATGTATCACGGGGATATGGTATACGAATTGCGCGTTGAAAAGCTAAGTGTTATATATGTACTAAACAAGGAATTGGGAGTGTGAATGCACTTTACTATTTTTTATCCTCTTAACACGCTCCAATTTTTATTATTCTCTGTTTTTTGGGAATTTGGGGTGAATTACCTCCTTGATTTATTAATTTTTTGGATTAAAGCTATATTTTTAAAGTTTATTTCTACTTAACTTTACTAAATATAGAAAAATAATAATTAAAATTAAAATTAGGCTAAATATCATCTTAAATGTCATCTTAATGAAAGTGCAACTATGATGATTTCAATTTAATAGTGATGATTTGTTAGTGATGCAGCAGTTGAATGTTTTTTTGGAAAACCATAAAATGAGTCAGTTCTTTTTATTTAGTAATTATATTTACATTGGTCAATACTATTGTATAGAAAATTAGTTATAACTCACTGTGTCTTGCAATCTATTTCACACTCATAAACTTATATATATATATTTGTATATGTCTCTATAACCATTTTAAAAAATGTTAATGATTAAAAATATATTGAATACAGTGAAAAATAAGAAGTGAACTTTTTGATGAAACAAAACAATACTTGGTGATTTCAAAAAAGAAAAGAATAGTACTTGGTAATGATGTAATGCTCATACACTTCTACTTCTACTTCTACACCTAAATATAATTATCTACAAAAACCAAAATTAAGATGGCCCAGGTTTTGGCCCAGATAGAATGAACAGAAGAGAGAAGACGGCCTAAGTTCATTAATGGGCGCGTCTTACATATTGGGCTGAAATACGTACGAATAAGATAACGTGCAACGAGAAGTTTCCGGACCTCTTTTCCCGGTAGAGAGTTCAAGAGTTTGCAAAAACGAGGGGTCCAAAATTGCCGAGAAGAATACGACTGTAAATTCAGCACTCAAACAAGGACACGTGGATGAACGAGAGTGACACACGGTTACCTATATATTGAGATTGTTGGATCCAACTCAAAGAGCACCACCACTTTCTCGAGGAACAAAATTTGTTGCAATTTCGTCCCCAAGCTGCAGCAATACCAGTTCCGGAAAATCTTCCCGTGAGGCCTAATCGCTGCAGCTTTTTCGTTGAACTAAATCATAACGGTAATTGACGATTGTTCGATTCGCATTGTTTTTCAATTCTGTCATTTTACGTGGAATATTTGGGATTTGTGCTTGATGCGTTTGTGTGATTTGATTTGATTATGATCGACTAGGGCTGCGTGATTTATTGGATTTGAGCGACTGGTTACTCAACCTTCTAGATTCAATCGAGTTTATCTTCGGTACGTGAATAATGAATCGTGTCGATTTCTGGTTCACCGATTTTATTATTTTTTATATTTAGGTTATTGATTTGCAACTTTTTCATGATCATCGGTATTCTTCTTCGTTGCGTTGGAGTATTAATTTTATACGGCCCGAAATTTGTACTGTTCTCATTATCTGTGTTTTTTGTGTGTTGAACACATGCGAATTTTAATGTTCTGCTAGCAATCATTGTGAAATTACCGTTTCTTATTACGGTTCTTTTACGCCTTTGTTGAAACATTTAGGGCTTTTTTGTCGTCAAAATCCTCTATATTCAATGCTTTTCGGTTAACTCGATGAACATTATATATTTCCACATGAAGAGTCCTGCTTCTCAGCTTGTACTTGTTTTCAAAAGAAAATGTGCATATCTAACAAATTGCGCGAATATGCTTTACAAATTAAAGCTACGTTGTTTCTTAAATTCAATTACCTCTTTGTAGGATTTCTAAGTTGTACATTAGCTCAGATTACAAAATATTAAAAATTCTACCTCTAATAAACATGTTTCTTCATTTGAAACACAGGGATAGGGAGCGTAGTGTTAAGAATCTGGTTGTTACTGCTGAACTTGATAAAATGTTAATGTTTTTTCACTATTGATATGGTTTCAATTTTTTCTCTGATTTTGTTAATTGTTTTGGGCTGAAAATGCAGAAGCTTGAATGATCAATGGAGTGTAAAGGTGGGAAAAAGAAGTCTAGCAGTAGTAAATCATTGTTCTACGAAGCTCCCCTAGGCTACAGCATTGAAGACGTACGACCTGCTGGAGGAATCAGGAAATTCAGATCTGCTGCTTACTGCAACTGCACTCGGATGCCATCTTGAGATTTGTGTGGTCCACTGATAGTGCTGCCATAAGTTTTTTCCAACTTCTTAGAACCCCAACATTCTCCTTTTTTAACTCTTAGTTCCCCTTCCCTCCTTCCTAGTTCTTGCTTTCAGTCTGCACTCCTTTCTTTCTAGTCAAGATGGCCTTGCCTGTCTCTGCAATTGGCTTTGAAGATTTTGAAAAGAGGCTCGAAATCTGTTTTTTCGAACCTGGAGTCTCTGTTGACCCTTGTGGTCGTGGCCTTAGATCCTTAACAACTGATCAGCTGGATGAAATTCTTAAACCAGCTGAATGCACCATAGTTTCCTCACTGTCAAATGATGAAATCGATTCTTACGTGCTATCTGAGTCTAGCCTGTTTGTCTTCCCTTACAAGATCATAATCAAAACTTGTGGCACGACAAAATTGCTTCTTTCCATCCCATCTATCCTCAAATTGTCCCAGTCCCTAGGTCTGAGGGTCAAAGCTGTGCTGTATACTCATGGGAGCTTCGTATTTCCTGATGCTCAATCATACCCTCACCGTGACTTCTCTGAGGAGGTGAATGTTCTTGACAGCTGCTTCGGGAAGCTTGGAGCTGGCAGCAATGTGCGTGTCATGGGAGATATCGACAAGAAGCAATGGCATGTCTACTCTGCTTCAGCTGAATTTTCTGAAACGAAGAAGCCAGTGTACACCTTGGAAATGTGCATGACTGGGCTCGACAAGGAGAGGGCGTCGGTTTTCTGGAAAACTCAATCAGGCTCTGCTGCTGTCATGACTGAATCTTCAGGCATTCGGAAAATTCTCCCGGAATCAGACATCTGCGGCTTTGAGTTCGACCCATGTGGCTATTCCATGAATGCCATTGAAGGTGATGCTATATCCACCATCCACGTGACTCCAGAGGATGGGTTCAGCTATGCTAGCTTTGAAGCAGTTGGATACGACTTCAAAGTTATGAAGCTGAATGAACTTGTTGAGCGGGTGTTGGCCTGTTTCCAACCCATGGAGTTCTCTCTTGCTGTGAGCACTGATGTCTCCGGCAGCAACTTGGCATCCGAGTGCCTGCTGGATTTGAGCGGGTACTATACCGAGGCAAGGATGTTTGAGAAACTAGGAAACAAAGGATCGATCCTTTACGAGACTTTCAGTTGCAGCCGCCGTAGCTGCGGGTCTCCCAGGTCGATTCTGCAATGCTGTTGGAGTGAGAGCGAGGAGGATGCGGAGAAGAACCCATGAGAAGCAAGAGAGTCTAGAAGTACAACAAAGGCAAATAAAGGCAATATGTTGCTGTTTCGTTGGTGCTTATGGCTATGTAGTTATTACTATTGGTGTGTTTTTCTTGTGTTTGCTTTGAGAGACAGATTGCTGTCAACAATCTTTGGTTATCATCCCTTGTTTATGCTTAGTATGGTTAACTGGTCATTTTAGTAGTGTGTTGAACCGGTGATTTGTGATTTGTGTTTTGTATTTTGAAATTTGATTATGCTGCTCCATCTGGTTTTCTAAGATTGGCGCTATTACTTTTGACATTTGAATTTAGAAAATGTTGAATTAGTGGTGGAGAATGCAATGAAAGAATAAAAAAAGTAAATTAAGAGGATGAAAACAATCTATCATTTGCCAAAAGAAGAAGAACAGTGTTAAAAAAACATAAAAAAGGATCGTGCGTATCATTTTATTCAAAAGTATCGTATATGTACATTTTCCCATTCTACAGTATACGTCAGTATACCTACATTTCAGAATGTGCTATAACTTCCCATCAATCAGAAAATTTCCAAACTTCTTGTTAATCTTGTACTACTCTTTAAATTAGGATCTTGTTTGTCTTCTACTAATCATTCAAATTAGGACTACTTTTACTTTCATGAGGAATATTGTTGATCAATCAGAAATTTCCCCTAAACTTCTTCTTTGTTTATAATTTTCATAAGGATAAATTTCAGTTTATATGTTTCTTTCTATCTATATCTTTATGTGTCTCGTCTATATGCGTTTTAAATTACGCAATATTCCAAATTAGTCGAAATTAATCCACTCCCTCAGTCTCAACAGAAAATGACAATTTTACTTTTTATAAGTTAAACTTTGTAAACTTTGACCTTATATATATAATTAAAATATCATGTAATATATTGTTAGATTCATATTAATCTCTATTTTCTAAATAACAATTTTATGTGAAATTGTTACACATAACTAGAGATATTGACGGTCAAACATGATCATTGGAGACCGTGAAAAAGTAAATATGTCATTTTTGCTGAGACGGAGGGAGTGTGTATGTTTTGTTTTGAAAATGCAGTACTCTTTCTATCCCATGTTAAATTATACAGAATCCTTTTCACCGTCTCCAACACACATTTGATAGTAAATATCTATAATTACGTATAATAACGGTACATAAAATGTTAATATTTAGAACTATATGTTACTATGAATCTAACAGTATCTCATACAATAATATTATTGATTATAAATCTATTCAAACATGTAGTCAAAAAATTTCAAATGTGGCTGAATCTTTGATTTTGTGCATTTAACTTGGTACCTAGGATATTACTTTTTTTCATAACGTAGCTTTGGAAGTAATATTAATTCCTAAATCTAATCTTTCTATACAAAAATATTGTATCTATGTATTTCATCTACCGATCATTTTTCCAACAAACATAACTTCCAATCTATCAAAGTGGATCTCGGTAAATATCATATTTTACCTTTTAATAATGGTTTCGACTTCTTGTTTAAATAATTTGATGTATGAAATGGATTTCAATTAAATTTGAACCTTTATATTTTTACAGATTGACGCGTCATTAAAATTTCCCTTGTCTCGGTCCATCCCACATCCCCATTCCACATCTACCCCTAATCCTTACATGATTCAGTCACACTATTTGGTTTAGTTATTATCCCGCTTTACAAGTTCAAATGACCTGGTCTTAAGGTAATAGTTCACTCAATGTCACCTAATTTTAGTGTCCCTGCATATTTCCCGATAGTTGCACCCTACATAAATTCCCCGAAAAATGATTCACCTCGTAACGACGAATCTGAAGCTTACACTTTCTTAAATTATTTTTTCATGGCAAACGATTCTAAGGATAATGTCTTCTACGGATTCCAAGTATTCTTCCGGCTCTTGGGGGTTGCTACCACCAGTGGCGGAACTGGGGGTGCTAGCCGGTGCGGCCGCACCCCCCAGCTCCCGTCGTGCACGGCCAATGACCAGTCACCGGCGGGCGGGCGGCGGGGG
>JAULKM010000012.1:15337566-15382482 GCA_032355605.1 Rubia tinctorum | reverse complement strand
CCCCCTTTCGGTGTGTGTGCCCCCCCCCCCCCCCAATCTCCCGTCATCACGATCAATTCAGGAGTATGTAACAAGACAATTAGGCATTACAGTAGGTAGCAATCATTTTTCTACGAACACCATAGAAATCAGAATTAACTTTCGTAAACATCCATTAAACCCTTTGTTCAATGGTTTTAAATCATAGAATTATTGAATGTTTTTATAAAAGCATGCACAAATCAAATTGCACATATACACAGTCAATTATATAATTTTAAAATAAGATAGTTAAATAATTTGAAAAACATCAGTCATGAAAATATCCATACAAGTTTTACATAAATTCAAATAAAATTTGTCTAAGTTCCAACATAAGTGAAAATTAAAATAAACTCAATCACCACGGACAGTGATGGCCTTGAAGACGATTGTCCCCCCAACTTGCAGCACCTCAAAGAACAAGGTGTCCCTGATGTGTTTCCCCTGAGGAATTCTCCAAAACCCTTTGGGGAAAGGACCTTGATCTTACCTTGCCCCGAGTTCTGGCATTGTGTGATGAATTGTATGGAAAAAAACAAATTAGTTATATTAATTATATAAAATGTGTGAAGATGTTTTATCTAGTAAATATATATGTACGTTGGTGAAAAAATAGAAAAAGAGTGGATTAGACGATCATTCGCCAACCATCAGTCCTGCATCAAAAGGGAAAATGTTAAGTGCAAAAAATCATATAAAGTGCTAGTTGAGACGTCGAAAAAGCATTCGCATGTGTATGTAGATTCAAACCAGTGGGATGACAGACATGTACATGCAACGTCGGTAACATTTTCTTCAAGATGAAGGTCACATGATAATAGTGCGATGTCACAAACTTATAGATGTGTTACTGGAAATAAGAAGATACGACCTCGCTCTATTATCGCATAAAGGGAATTCTGGAAGATAGATTAGCGACATTGCTTATATCAGAGGTTGCAACGAGAAGAAACACATATAACCAGACAAATTAAGCATAAGCAACATTATATTGAAAAAAAACCATTTTTCAACAAACCAAACACATTTTTACCAAATTTCCAACGCACGGAAAGTTCACACTTGCAAAAGTCATAGACAAAACAATATAGCCAAAAAAATTAAAACACATTCACAGACTATAGATCCGACATTGTAAAGTAAGAATTCGAAAAGTTGACTGTTAGGAGATAGGTAAGAACCAACATTTTTCCTGAGTAGAGAAGATGAGAAGGAAGTTGGAGACTCTTGGAATTTGCAGGAAATTTGTGAATAGATGCCTGAATTGTTTTTCAGGGTCCTCCTATTTATAATTGTTCCAAAACAGCGTCGTTTTGAAGTGTTTGTTTTGTCCGCCTCGACACATGCAACGTTGCACCAAAGTTGTGCCAAGCAACATGGCATCGACTACTCAACGATGTTGCAGACTTTGGTGGGCCTAACAAATTCGGCCCACCAGGAATTCGGTCAAAGGTTTGAGATCACTTATTAACAAACTTCGCAACACAAATTTTCTAGTTCTAGACTAATAGCCACAAAACCCCATATTTTTTTTAGTTTTGTTACTGATACTTATTTTCAAACATTGTACGTACGTTAGGTTAAATATTAAGAATTGAATAACATTAAAATAACATAGCTAACACAAAATTATACATTAACTATTAAATATTGAAATATACAAATAATAATCTTGTTCCAAATACGATAAATCAATATGGAAGAAGTTCGACATTAAAAACTACTAGGCCGGAATGATTTAGCAGCTCGAAGTAGAGCATGTCCCCTTTGCTGAGTCCCTCAGTAATCAGAACTACTTAAAACCCTTCGGCGTTAAGGTCTTCAACATCCTATTTCCCAAGTATTGCATGTGGTACTCCCTTCTATTGCACCTGAGCACAGCAGGCAACTTCAATGGCGGTAGGAGCTCCACAATCTAGCTAGGGACATACTTAATTTTAAACAAAAAAATAAGTTTAGTTAATATGAAATTAACATATAAAAAAATAATATTGAAAATAAAATTAATATGTGACAGGGATTACTTACCAGGATGGAAACTTCCCCGAAGTTCGTCTGTATCAGGGTGTGGATAAAACGAGAAACTATGCTGCCAATTGTAGCTCGCGGACGTTCATCGTCTGAATCTCTATGGATATGTTAATCAAGGAAATATTTATAAGTTAACTTTGAATATTGGTCAAACAAGCTAGCTAGGAAAAGCAATTGAAATATAAAAATTAAATCGCTAACCACAATGGGGTGGGGCGCGAACCGGCACTGCTAGACATGATTCTTGAAATTCATATTCTAATGATTCGTCAAAATTCAATTAGCATAATATTTTAATCAATTAATATATGAATGGAACATGTCAAACCCTAGTCGAACATGGTTAGGTCTAACCAAATGGATAATCGATTAGTGGCTTTGTTTGGTAGAGTTGTGCTTATAAGCAAAGCTGGCTTATTTTGAAAGTAGGAGGGACCAACTTCTGCTTTTCCCCCAAAAAATAGCTTCTTCTTAAAAAAAACTATTTTTTGTACTTTACCAAACACCAAAAAGTGTTTTTTTATAAGCACAGCAGCTAAAAAGCTCTGCCAAATAGAGCCAGTATGCGACGTTATTTACTAGATCAACTGTAAAAATTATGACTTAGCGACGTTGCATATGGTTCGGTAACATCGAATGGTTAACCAACATGTGTGCAACGTCAGATGCGAGATGAACAACTAAAATTATGAACAAGAGACATTGCACAATCGTTGCTTTAACCAAAGTAGGAACGATGGATAGGTGACGTCGCATTCGTGAAACGGGGAGACTCTAACAAAAGCAGCAAACAGGCAAACAGAGACTGAGAGCACCTAAATTTAAAAAAATTAGCCACAACCTAACAGACATTCTAACACCCCAGAACCTTATCGATGAACCCTAATCCGTAGACACATTTTACATGAAGCAAATAACACATTCACACACCATATACATAACAATTTTAATCGTAAATTAAATAACAAAAGTATAATAACCAAATGTTGGAACCTTACCTTTGAGAGGATTGGCAGGAGGATTGTAGGAATTCGAGAGAAAGTTGAATGTTTAAATTAATGTTTGAGGTGAGCTCCATATATATAGTCGTTATAATATTTGTGTATTCCGCTACCAAAGCGACGTCGGATGAAAGTTGTTATAATCGATACAATACCGACGTTATGGCGACGTCGACATGTCTAACTATGGACCTGACCATTTCACCCCACTGGCGTGTCGAATGGGCCTTTGTCACACTATGAAATAGATGTCCCATGTAAGTATTTTTATGAGAAATATGACCGAAATACTTCTGACGTCGGTCATGGATATGTTAGGCCACAACAATTCAGCCCACTAGTATATCAACTGGGCCAGCGGCTGACCAAAATGCACATAAATGACGTTAAAAATGGTAAAAAATTAATCAGACATTAGTAATTGATATTGTCAATGTCAATGAACTTCATTAACGTCCGGTTCGATCAGAATCGATTTCAACACAACAGATGAACTTTTATGTTTTTACAATCAAGTCCCTCGAAGATGGTGGGGGTGAAAATGCAAAATTGGATACAGCCAATAATCTAAATATTGTTGTCACAATCATGTTGTTTCACGAAAGTATTCTTCCCTCGTTTTCATTAGTATTCCATTAATAACTTGACTGTTAGCATTGTTAATTTGGATGATAAATTACACCTTACCAGAATCGGACGAAATTTCACATTCTAGGATTTTTATTAAATTTTGAAGATAATAAAAATCCAACCACCAATTTCACTAAAGTTTAAATACAGGGCCTAGAGTTAATAATATAGTATGTGATTACTAACTAGTATGCAATGGCTAATCGAAAGAGTCACCTAACTTCGATGCAGTTTTTTCGTAGAGCAAGGAAGAGGCGGAGGATGGTGCAAGCCAATAGGAAGCCAATCTCAGTGTGGACGTCGATCGCATGAACTAGGGTCTTATGGAGAATTCGAAAAAAACTTTCATATGTATGATGTTTTGTTTCCAAACTTAGTATGAGGAATGTTTTCAAACTTTTATATGTATTATGATTTTATGTTTCCAAATTCTTATATGTATGATGTGTTGTTTTGAAGATGTTAGTTTATTTCATGAATTTCAACAATTAGACTTTAGGTTACTTGGAAAATGCTTAAAGATCTCGTAAATGACCATTGGAGCCAACGGATTTCCAAGTTTGGAAGTTGATCCGCTCTTTGAAAAATGACAAGACTACGTTACGAGTCCAGAAGATGTTCATCTCCAATAGACCAGTGGGACCGAATGATTTTCCAAATTTGTAAGCAGGAGTTTTGAGTTCATCCCCTATTTCCATACCAGCTCTTGGGAAAAAATGACGGAACATTTTTCTGAAATTATTTGGTCACGAGTCCGGAAGAAGATTCGGCCCTTGTTATTGAAGGGCCAAACTACACTTTCCAAACTTGGAAAGAGTGATTCGGCCCTTTAATAACTAGCAAATTGTCTTCCGAATTCGGAAGATACTCTATATTTAAGAAAAAAATCCCCAAATCGAATCTCATTCCACCGAATTTTAAAACCCTCCACACCTTTCCGACCTCGGAGATACAATTGGCTTCTCTCACTCTCATACTTAGTAGACGGTGATTTTCAAATGGAAAGAGGATGTTCATCTCGCATCCCTCACTCTAGATCCACTTGCTACAATCTCGGGTATGACAATGTGAAATTTGTTTCTATTAGTTCTCAAAATAGGTATGAACTTTTACATTCCAAAGGAAAGTCGCTTGATTGTTACGTGTTTGAATTTAATGTGGTTTTTCGATTAGAATTAGCTGATCCCTTAGGAAAGTTTAGTGACCAACATGTGGAGAATTTGCTCTCTTGCACTATATCATCCTATTTTCATTTGACAGGTCAATTCTATAGTAATCTACTCAATGTTGAAAATGAGGCATACTCCACTAAGGTATGGGAGACTAACATTGTAATTAATAAATGGACTTTGAATGAAACCCTACAGTGCCCGTATAGGAACTTGGAGAGCGTTTACCCGGAAGACTTAGAGGGTCTATTGGAGTTGATTGTTATCGTATGGAAAAATGGCCACTGCTTGTTGAGTACCCATATGTAGACCCTATGCAATGTAGTGTGAGGTATTTCCAATTGAACGTGGCTGATTTGGGTAAGCCAGGGTCTTTTTATCTTCCACATTTGACAATCGATCAATGCATAGTCTATGAAATCATTTCTAAGTGTTTAGTACCAACCTTTGGGCACATCACTGAGCCCAACTATACCACGTTGATGATGTTCTATTTCATAATTGAGGGTAGGAAGATCAACCCCGGGGCAGCGATATTTATGCATATACTTTGGGTTACCACCTCAACGAGGGTGGTGAGGAGCCTTCCACATGGAAGTTTGATCACCCTCATGTTAAGGAAGGTCGAGGGGTTGAAAATTGCTGGTGAAGAGAAGTCAATTAAGTATTTTGACAAAACTTACTTCGAAAATAAGAAGTGGATCTTGGTTGATAAAAAATGGTGTTATAAGAACCAAGATGGTGGGGAGACGAGCAAGAGGCCTAGAGTTGATGAAGGTTAGTGAAATTAATTTATTTCGTATTTTTGTATATTGTTATACATATTAATTTGTATATGTTTAACTATTGTAGATTCGGAGAAGGCCTACTTCAAAGGTGTAAGATATTGCTATAAGTGGGTTCGCAAGAAGTTCTCCGCGATGAATGCGAAGATTTTGAAGATTAAGAAAAGACGAAGAGCCTACGAATGCCATCTGGCGGGAACGCACCGACATCGTCTTGAACGATCCACATCGACGGGCGATCTTGAGGAAAACCTTAAGTCAGACATTCCATATATGTTATTTTCTCTTAATGTAATCCTGTTATTGAACTTGTTTATTTTTAGGATTGTTATTGAACTTGTTTCTTTTTAAGGTTGTTCATTGAACTTGTTTCTTTTTAGGATGGTCATTGAACTTGTTTGTTTTTAAGATGGTTGTTTATGTCTAATTATCACGTTTGAAATATGGATTGATATTTTGATTATCACGTTTAATGCCATTTTCTACTCACAACTTGTTTTGTTCTACTTATTGAACATTAGCATATGTCTGCTTCAAAAAAAACTTAGCTCAAACAAATTTTCAGGAGTTCATTTTCAAAACACAGCCAATTACAATCATTGACACTGCTTCTTATGTTTTCTTTTCTTCAAAACTTTCTTGTCCCTCCACCTTTCACGTGTGCCCTTTTCACGGACGTTAACCCAAATTCCCTCATCATGATCGCTATGTCTGATGAAACTGTTCAAACTAAGATCCTCCTTCTCAAGCAATATAGCATCATCGATTCCAACGCCGGTTGAATTTTGATCGAAACTAACAATTTCTTCGACTTCATATTCTTAAAAAAATGTGTGTTTCTCTTCCACAATTCTCTTCCACCAAGGATCGAAAGGTCCCTCACATGTAAAATCTAGTGCGCTTGGGAGGCCAAGATGAAAAGATATTCCTGCCAACCTATCCGACTCTTGTAGACAGGGGTGAAACCAAAATCCCCAGTCCGCTATCCATTGTTGAAATCCTCCCATTGACATTTGAAAATAGCTACACCCGGAGTGATATAATCAAGCTCATGTATCTATGAAATTGTGCCAAAGTAACATTGGTGAGCGTACATTTGATTATTATCATTTCCATTACCGACATGCAAAGCTTCTGAAACGCGAGACACTTCACTGTTCCGAGACACACCCTTAGCATCCACTGGTTTTATAGTGAACATAGAACAATTGACATCGTATCCTCCATAAGAGAGTATAGTACCAAGTAGTCTACGAGCCTACCATTTAACTTCCATATGATGATCTCCCTCAGCTACGTGTTCACACAACCATGACGAAAAAATCCCACTATGTAATTGCAGGACCTAGGCATCATCGAAATTAGGTTCGCGACTCTAATGGAATTCATGTGAATCTTTATACATGGGAAAACATCTTCATGATTGAAAATAACATAAATATGGGAAGTACTTAAATCTTTCGTGCTAGGGTTGAAAAGTTTCCCTGCCTAACCCCATGACCTTCCAATTGTCCTTCATGTATATGAGTTGGAAACCCAACTGAATTGACCTTCTTAATGTAATCGGTACAAAACTCGATGACCTCCTCTTTCACATACCTCTATATGATACTTGCATTAGGCCTATACTGATTCTTCACAAATGCTTGAATATTTTCATGTATCTCTCGAAAGGGTACATCCACCTTAGGAATACAAGACCACAAAGATTTATTTCACGCACAAGATAAACACAAGGGTGGACAATAATATCAAATAATGAGGGTGGAAAATATATTTCCATCCGGCACAGAACTTCCACAATCATTGACTACAAACGTTCCAACTTCAACACACTAATATTTTTGCTGCAAATGGACTTGAAAAATAAACAAAGCTTCGTAATGCATAGTCTTATATGGGATGGAAATGACTATCGAACTACAATAACATTCAATTCCTGCATTAGATTGTGATAATCATGAGACTTCAACCCAACAAACTTCAACTTCGCAACTGACACACAAGTACTGATGTTGGAAGAATATGCAGTCGGGACCTTAACACTACTAAGGGTCTAACATAAATATTTCTTCTCTGATTGAGACATTGAACAGCAAGCGGGGGGGGGGGGGGAGTAACAATTTTCACTAGAACTCACTATGCCTAAATTCTTTGTAATACCCATCTCAACCAAATTTCACAGAGCCTTAAGCTCGTTCTTTATTTTTTCAGGGGTACTCAATAATGTCCCGACCAAAGAATCACACGCATTCTTTTCAATTTTCATAACATTGAGACAATGTCTAACATCCAAATGCTCCCAATAAGGCAATCTGGAGAAAATAAAGCATTTCTTCCAACTTCATCCAGGGGAACTTTACATTTTTTCTTACCAAAGTCATTGGGCAAATTCTTCACAGTCTCAAATATTTGAGTGCTTGTTCATGAAACCGTTTCTTCCCTAGCCTCTACTACCCCATTGAACCATTTTTTGCCTATCGCCATGGATTTTCCTCCGGAATAAACGGACTGTGACCTTGATATACAGTTTTACAACTGACCCTCCCCTACTCGATGCATCGTTAAACACACGACAGGAGGCTACGAGAAGCTATTAAGGGTAAAATATAAAATTTGTATTATTGCTCCCATTACTACTACTATGCTACCAATAATGGTAGATAGTGGCAAGTACTGGGGTCGTCCACAGAGATGTTATGGATCTAGAAACTAGCTAAGAAAAACCGTGGTCGGGTCGTCAATCCAACCACATGTTAGGAATAACAAGTGTTATGAAAGTAACCATTAGGGGGGGTTTCAAGTATCAATTATAAACTACTAACATGAAATCATGGAAATAAACTTATCTTATGCCTATGACACATTGTGTGGAAATAGCCAGATATTTTCCTCGTCTATCACACAAGGTACTACCACCAATACGTGATTATCTCACCGTCTCCGTAATTAGGGATGTGCTCTAATACAGTGACTCCACATACCATCCCCGTCCCTTACTTTCAATGCTAATATGCCCCTGCTTGGAGAAACAAAACTAGACTAAAAGGACTTTGCCTCACGTAGGTTGCAACCGTTAGATACAAAAGTAAGGGCATTGCATCCCGGATTCTCCACTATAGATCTAAATCCCTAGGCCTAGAGAGGCAAAGGGAATTGAGATCTTGTGATAACTATACAGTTGGAAAGGCCTTGTGATTTCTCCAAGCCGACACAACCCTAGTTGCTACAAACAATCATGCTCAATCGATCAGAGTAAGTCAGGGGTTTTCCCCTAGTTTGGATTTTCCGAATCGACCGCCTAACATGAAATTCCTCTGCCACGACTATCCAATTAGAATTATGGTTTAACACATGCAAAGATATTTCATCAAGGTAACATGAATGCACTAATCTCCCCGGTGTTCTTGAACCTACTCCATGATTCTAACACTCCCAAGATAGCAATGATATCTAACATGATAATATTTCTAGCATACATGTATGGATTCATCATAATAATGGCATAGCATAAATCTTCAAAGAAAGTAAATCACAAATCAAGCACAAATATTCATAAGAATTAAGATAGGAGAATCTAAATCTCAAAAAGCCAAAAATCCAATCATGAATACAAATACACCCCAAGTTTGATAAACTACTCCCTAGACATTGAATCCAAGTATTTCATTGGATTCAATGCCATTTTGGAAAAAAAATAAAAGATGAAGAGAAAGAGAAAGAGAGCTAGAGAGAATGAGGAGAGTTTTCTCTCTATGGGCTACTCTTTATATCTAAAAATGAAGCATAACATTAAACTTAATTAGCCTTGGGCTATATTTATAGTAGTGGTGAAATGGGCCTAAAAATAGGCCCCAAAAGTGGCCAAAAACCATAGCAACCACAATTGGCAAGGAGGGTGGTCTGTGCCACAGCCCGTGCCTTCGTACCGTTGTGGAACAATGAGCCAGGCATGGACAGTGTCGGCCGTGCTGGCCCAGGATGCCAGGCTTGGCACAGACTATGCCTCTCATGCTGGCGCATCCCAACAGCTCTGGAATGGGCCATTTCCCTTCGTGCTGGCACTTTCGGTGTCATCCAGCGTGGGTTGTCGGCTGGGTCCTCTTTTTTCTCTTTCTGATCCCCACCAAACATCATTTGACATGCCCCGTCAGTTGGATGCTCCTTTTGCTCAGTACCTCGGTGCATCATGTGTCATTCTTCCCACCCCGTGGGATAGTCTTGGCATTTGTGACTTGAAACGGCGCAGGTTGTGTAAAACAAAACGTCTCGCTCCCATACTTAGCCAATTTTGGAGTGAAAAGTGACTTGGAGTGGCAAGGAAAGCCGAAACGGGGGTACCCCCCGTGTCATGATTTGCCATGGCCTATACCAGTTGATACGAGCTGTGCCAAGGCTTTCCGGCACGGGCCATGCCAAGGCTTTCCGGCACGGACCGTGCTAGCCTCTGGTTTGTGTCAAACTAGTGCAGTCCATGCATATTGCTGCTGGTTCGGTTGGCAATCTTCTTTGCTCTGCTACGGATGAACTGTTAGTCCAATTTTAGAGTTATTGTAGTCGATTTCATAGTGTTTGAGAAGATGAAATCAATGATGAAATCCTCAAGTGCTAATTCTTCTCAGATCTTTCCTCAAACTTCATGCAACTCCGGAACAACAATTCTTCCTCTTTGGAGTTAGCCTTTGTGAACTCCAAATATGCCTTCTTTGGTTCACATTCCATCTATTAACACGGGTTGAGGTGTGTGGCCTTCAAGTCTATTATTGCCCTTGTGAGTGACCTTCAAATCTACTACCACGTCTTAAGGTTCGTGGTCTTCTACAAAAGATAATAAAAAGAAGAAGTACTCACGAGCCACCTAATGATGAGATCAAAAGGGAAGATCTAAGCGTCCGTGAATACAAAACATCCATTACTTCTAATTAAGTCTGCAAAACGCGGGATTTAGACAAGAAAACCAATAATAGTCATCTAAACCTTTGTCGTGAAAATCTAACTAAAACTAGCAATCAACCAAACAAAAGATAATGATAATAAATGTGTTAAATGCATCGGCTAACGCATGCTATATGGTGTGCATCAACAACCATGCTTCAATTGGTGGTAATCAGTGTCCTCACACACGGGGCAAGTAAACTGGCCTTTCACTGAGTAACCGGACAAATTACCTTATGCGGGAAAATCATTAATAGTGCAAAATAACATCCCTTTCAATGTAAAGTATTCTTCAACACTCCCGTCATATGTCTGAAAACCCTCTTTAAATAGAGTCAACAAATCCTCAATAAGAGGAGCAAGATACACATCTATGTCATAACCCGGTTGTTTGGAGACTGGAAATCATCATAGATAACAACACATACTTACATTTCATTGTAAACCATGAGGGAAGATTGTAGATAACAAACATAACAGGACAAGAACTATGTGTACTACTCATGCAACAAATGGATTCATTCCATCGATACATAGGCCGAACCTCAAATTTTAAGGCCAAATAAGGGTTAATTAAAGGTAGTTATAACGTTGATCACCTTTAAATAACCTTAATTAAAAGGGTTTATTAAAAAAATTGCCTTAAATTGATGAATAACCGCCTTTAGTTCATTTTTTCCTTGGCCGATTAGCCATTTTGAGTTCAGAACCTTTAAAATAAGGCGGTTCCATAATTTTTTTACGAAAAACCACCTTCTATCGTTGCCTTTAATAGTATGATCTCTACTGGTGTATATTAATAGAAACTTAGCTTATGTATACGATTTTGTATCGTTTCACTTATCACTAATTGATATAAACACAAAAGTCCAAAATCTCTTAAAATTTATCATGGTATTAGAGAGTAGATTGGGTCAATTATGTCGATCTTAATATTCAATTTAATTGGACACAACATTGGGTTGTGGGCATAATTTTACGTTTGTATATGAGGGAGCGTGTTGAAGTATTCCACATTGCTATCTTAAATTGAAATTGACTTATGAAGATTTTGGATTACTCCACTTTTATAATGGGATATATACAAATATAACCCTATATACTTGAGTAAGTGCTAAAATAACCCCCAAATAATTTAAACTACAAAAACAACCCTAACTAGTTGATGAAAGTGCAAATATAACCATAAGAAACCATTTCCGGCGTTGACCGACATTGACCACTGATAAAATGACCAAACTTCCTTTTGGATTGAAAACAAAAAATGTTAGGAAAATTTTGCCACCACTGGACGCCGCCAGGTTGCCGCCGCCTCGCCTCCATCACCCACCCCCTCCAACTCACTCAAACCCGACCCTTCATTCTCCAGGTTGACCTTGATCTGCAGCACAAACAAGCCTTCATGCTCTATGTTCAAAAACTCATGTGCCTCGTTCTTCTTGTCCTCCGGCGAGAACTTCATCTTGTAAACCGGGTCCATGTGCATTCCCCAACCCGGTTTGGGTCATGCTTAAGATCCGGTATGTCCTTTCACTGAGAACTTTGACGGTTTCCATTTTGCAGTGCATTGGTGTCGTACTCCTCCCCCTTCATAACCCCCTTCACATCGTCAGGTCATGACGAGGTCCACGAAGCCCATGTATGGCCGACCCTGGTTTCGGGTTGGATACGGGAGCGACTTCTTCCCTATCACGATGAATTGAAGAAGTGGCTACTTCTTACATCGACTTTCTCTGCGCTACAACAGACTTCGATGTTTTCTCTCGTCATACCCCCACCCCTCCACATTCGACCACCCCACCACCACCTGACCACCACCCCCTAGCCCACCAGCCACCCAACCACGACAAAACCCTAGCCCATCCGCCACCCAGCCCCCGGCGGAGAGAAGAAAGAATTTTCTCAAGAAAGAAAGGAGAAAAGAAAGATAAAGGAGTAAGGAAAATTAGGGTTTAAAACATTATAGAATTTTTTTTCTTTTTTCATTTTACTAAATCTCGGGATAAATCTGCCGATATGGGTAAATTTGCACTTACACTTACTAACTAGGGTTATATTTGCACTTTTAATTATCGAAATGTTATAATGCACTTATATGATTCATGTAAGGTTATGTATGCACTTTTCTCTACTATAATTTGTTTTAAAATGGAAAACCAAAATCTTTTGAAATTTATCCCCCTCCATTCCTTTATTTGTCTGTTACCATTTAAGGTGCAAGCCTTCCTTCTACGAAAAGAATTTTATTTTAATATTCATTTTCTTCCACTGTTTACATTATTATCTCTCACCCCATTCTTGCTCTTATCGCTATTCCTCATTTAGTTAATTTTTCCATTTAACACAATTTTTTTCTCAAACTTGAACTGGGACAGAGAATAGTTAATTAGTAGAAGTTGAGGGTCCGAGAAATGATTTATTAAAAGTCTAAGGGCAACAAATACAATTTGGTAGTTCATGGTTAAGGATGATCATGGTTCTAGGACCCGATGGGTCGGGTATGGGTCCAAAAAATTTAGACCCATCGAGTTTGGGTATGAGTCTAGATTTTAGAAAATGGGACTGGGTCTGGGTCTAAAATATTAATAATCAGACCCAACCCGTAAACTCATATTACCCTAACTATATATTATTTATTTTAATTTCTAAATTACTTTCATATTTTCTTCGTATTTTTAATTTTAATTAATCAAATAATGTGTATTGTATATTTTTTTGAAAAATTAATTATTGAACATGCATTATTTATATTTAGAATAATACATATTTTATTTAGTGAAGGAAAAAATTAGAAATTTAAACCCATTTAGATTTCGTTTGGATCCAAGACCCGTTTAGACCCATCGGGTCTAGATATGAGTCTAACATTTTCAAACCCTACAGGTCTGAGTCTGATCTGGGTCTAACTAATTTTTTTAGAATCGGATCTAGGTCTTATTGGATCCAACCCAAACCCGCCTATGAATCAACTCAGACTTGACTCATGATCAGCCCTATTCATGGTTGAGTAGAAGTAGTCTAGAAGGATTAGAAGGAGTGAAGTTTTTTTTTCCTTCTAAAAATAAGTGATTCATTCTCATTCATGACTGAATAACATATTACAATGTGAGATAAAACGTGCTAACTCATGTGCTGCCACAACTTCTAATCTATCCACTTTAACCATGTCCAACTTGTAGGGGGAAAAATGAAAGAGAAAAAGAGAAATGGTGTCCTATCTTTCCTGAGTAAATTGGGACAGACAGCAGAGACCGCCCTCTTCGTCCCATGAAATGCTTCCACTTGGTCTGCCCTCTGCAATGATAATCCTATTTATACCTACACAAACTCCTCACCATTCTCTCTCACACACAAAACAACATCAACCGCCTACATTTTTCAGGAAATACTCCCTATTAAAAACGGATCGGAGTTGCAAGTAGAGACGCTTCAATTAATATGAGATGCAATCACATTAAAGAAAAGTTCTTGGTAGTTTAATTGTTTTTTTCCAATTTTGTAATCACCCTTTAATTTTATACCTAAATTTAAATGATTTAATGAATGGACAAAATCAAATTAAAGTTTAAAAAAAGAATGAATAAAAATTATAGAAATATTATTATTAAAAAGTCATTTCATTTTATAAAAAAAGACTAAATTGTTTATTTGGTCCCCATCATATATTGGAATACCATCTTTTGGTCCCCAGTGTCAATACCGCGTACATTCGGTATCCAACATGTTCAAAATGATTTGTTTGGTCTCCAAGGCGATTTTCAAGGTGGTTTTGAGGACCAAAAGATGACATAAGATCATATGCTAGGGAACAAAAAAATAATTTAGTCTACCCAAAACCACCTTGAAAACAACCTTGGGGACCAAACAAATCATTTTGAATATGTTGGATGCCGAATGTATGTGGTATTGACACTGAGGATCAAAAGATGGTATTCCAATATATGTTGGGGACCAAATAAACAATTTAGTCTATAAAAAATATCATTTATAAAAAGGAAAAGTGTATATTTCCATTGCTTATAACCAACCTCTTAATCATCAGAGAATGGTGAAGAACAGCATAGGAAATATATTAATTTATGTCATAGGATTTTAATTTATGTCTTCATTTTTCTTTCTTAAAACAATTAATACACAAATAATTGCTTCACACCTATCAATCATTAGATGAAAGTACATTTTATTTATTCCCTTCATTTTAACATACTCTCTATTTTGACAAGATTCTCCTATTTCATCCACTAATTCAACTTTTTTACTTTTAAAAGTTAATTTCCTCCAAGTCTATATATTTACCTATATCCAAATCACTAAAATTATGATATCAAATACAGAGAAATGGAGTAAGTAATTGTTGGTTCTAAAAAAATAAAGAGAAATGTGTGACAATAACCGCTTAATATTTTTTAATGTTTCGAAACTACACCGAATTCTTTGAAAGTGTCAAATTGATCATGAACTCGTGAAAATATCAAAATGATCCTGCAATTTTAACATTAATTTTGGCATCAGTTGGTCATAATAGTAACATTTGACGAATAATTGAGATTATTTCATCACATTCGACAAATGCTTAGAGTTATTTCAACATATTAAATGAATAATGAGGGTTATTTCAGCACATTCAACGAATACTAATCTTATTTCAGAACTTTCAAATAATTTGGAATTGGTTGGACACTTTCACAAAAACAAATTAGAGTAATTTTTGAGTTTATCCAAAAAATAAAAAAATAAGCAGAGGAGGTGGAGGTGGAGGTGTACGAAAAAGAAGGGTGTTGTTATATCACACTCTGTATTTTACCTACTTACGTCTTAATGCATATGTACGTGTATAAAACAAATTTTAATTTTAAAAAATAAAATATTTATATTAACAAAAAAATTGGAAAAAAAATAAAATTGAACCATTTTCGTCCCCCCTCACCACCGTCGTCGCCCATGTCCGCCGCCATCGACACCACCTTACCGTCGTCGTCGTCCAAATTAGGGTTAGGAGAACGAGGAAAGGAGTCCGTCCGGGGGTGGGGAGAAGGCGTCTGGCCGGGTGGGGAGAAGGAGTCCGGCCGGGAAAGGAGAACGAGATGGGGAGAAAGAGTCCGACCGAGGGAGAGGGAAAACGGGGGAGAAGCACGGCGGGGATCCGTGCGGGTTGTGACGCTGGGCTGGAGGGCGGACGGCGGGGAAGACGGTCGGGAGGCGAGGGTTGGGCTAAGTTGGGTTGGGCAGGTAGGGGGCGGAGAAGACGGTTAGGGGACGCCAGCTGCCGAAAAACACCACCGCCAGTCGGCTATCGGAAAACACCACCGCCAGACGGCTGTCGGAAAACACCACCACTGTCGTCGGTATTAGATTAGGTTTTAAAACAAATTTTAATTATTTGTACTCATTTATTTTCTTATTCATTAAATGAAATTCAAAATACATGTAATATTCCAATAGTAATAAATACAACAATTCATAAAAATATAAGACGGGATATAGTAATTCATAAAAAGAAAAGGCAAAGTGTTGGGAAAGACGGTTTTTCCATAACCTTATGGAAAGATGGGGTTTAATTATAATAATAAAAGGTAAAATGTCTTTGTTGCAATATTAAAGTTTTATTATGCAAGGTGTAGTAGTTATAAATTTTATAACCCGGTTCATACAACCCGAAAATTTTATTTTAATTTCTTCTAATTTACACTTTAAACCTTGGTCTTTCCATAACTTATGGAAAGACCGTTTTTCAAGAGACAAACTCTAATAATTTGATGTATGAAATGGAGATCCAATTACATTTGAACTTTAAGTATATTTTTACAGATTGATGCATAATTTAATTATCTAGATTAAAAGTTCGCGTCCATTCCACATCCCACATTTAATTACCTGATTCAGTTACAGTATTTGGTTATTACCCCGCATTACAAGGTCGAATGACCTGGTCTTGTGGTAATAATTCACTCGATGTCCTACATTTCTAATCTAATTTTAGCTTTCCTGCATCTTTCCCCACAGCCACCTCACTTAAATTCCCTAACATAATTCACCTTGTAACGATCCATCTCAACCGAACACTGTTCTTTCATGGCAAATGATTCTAAGGATAATGTATTCTACGGATTTCAAGTATTCTTCCGGCTGTTGGGTGTTGCTACCACTCTGGTCGCTGCCATCCTCATCATCACCAATAAGCAAACTATTGTAGCTTCTGGCATGAGAATAGAAGCTCACTATACCAATACGTATGCTTATAGGTTCTTTGCCTATGCAAATTGTGTAGTGTGCGTGTTTTCGGCTGCATCTGTTTTCTGTGTTGTCCTCCTACTCAGAAGCCCCGCAAGATTCTTTCTGATGTTCCTCCATGATTTGGTTATGGGAATGGTATTGGTGGCAGCATGTGCCGCAGCTACTACGCTCGATCACATTGAAAAATATGGAAACAAACACATTGGCTGGGTGCAGATATGTGACCATTTTGTCGAATACTGTCATACAGTTAGCAAAGCTCTAGTAACTTGTTACATTGGTCTTATTATGTATCTCATGCTCGCCAGTATGTTTGTATATAAATCAACATACCTCAATAATTAATTTTCCAGTTTACATTTCTGAGTCTTAATTTATAAATTCATGTATGAGCGGGATAGATAATACTTTATTTATATTCCGATTATATATTACTTGAATTCTACATTTAATTTTCATTTGATAATAATAAGATGAAAGTTATTCTGAAAATTATTAGTAATTAAATATTTTAGAAATTTGAAAAATATTGGTGTGAAATATTTTTTTTAGTAAGTATTATATTTTTAATAATAAAACGTAATATAAAACAAAAATGTCTTGCGATAATATAAAACGTAAAAGTAAATAAGCATATAGACTACAAGCGCAGCTTTTTTATTTAAGATGGTTTACGTTAGAGCAAAATACTCAAATGACCTTATTATTTCACAAAAGTGCCAATACAACCCTGTAAAATGTGAAAGTGCTATTATAACCCTATGTTTTGCATCAAATGCACCGATATAACCTTTTGACATTATTCCGACATTGACCCGTTATTTTCCAGCATTGGCTAAATATAAAAGATGAAAATACCCCTAGTATTAAACCTAAAATGTAAAGACAATAATACCCCTATATTTTTCTTCTTCTTCATCTCCGACGGGTTTTGGTTTCAATCTGTGTCGCCCTTGCTCCACTGCGCTCCGCCGCGTGCCACCATAATGTCGCTTCTCCTCTGCCGCCACGCAGTCAGAATCTGAATTTTCACTGCCGAAATATGCGCCATTAAACCCACACCAGCGCCTGTCACCGCTCTGCCTGCTCTCCCGCCGCCGCCGCTCGCCTTGCTGCACACCGACATGGGATTTCAAAAGAAAATCAGTTGATGAAGATCAGTGACCAAACATCAATAGAATTTAGGGCATCAACAAGAAATTAAGCAGATGATAATACAACAATTGTTCAGATAAGCACACAGAAACACACATTAGAGAGTGCGGTGGAGTGAGGGATTACCCTCGGCTGTGCATACGGGTTGCGTTCTGGATTACAACGGCGGCGACGCCGATGCGTTGGAAACCCTAAAACAACCATCTCCTCTCCACCCAGCACCACCACTTCCACGGAGCAATCGTCATTGCCCGACAACTAGCATCAGCGGCCGATCCGGACCTAAGCCCCATCGAAGCTCGCACCGCCGCGACACTCCTCTCCGTCAGACATAAATTTCTGGGAAGAAGAGAAGAAAATTTAGGTGGGTTGCGTAGCTGGGATTGTGACCCGACGGAATATGGCGACTAAGAATAGTGATTTTTATGGAAACGGTGAGCTTCATCTTTCGCCGGGGAGGAGGTACTGGAGGCGCCGGAGAGGAGAAAATAAAAGAAAAAATTGGGTTTGGGCTCAAGAACAAGGTTCAAACCACCCGCGAAAGAATAAGAAGAATTTAGGGTTTACAAGGGCAATATAGTATTCTCCAAGTTTTTGAATTTTTATTTTTTAAAAATTAAGGGTAAAATAGTCAATTCCTACAATTTCGGTCAAATTATGGTCTCCAGGGTTATATTAGCACTTTTGATCAAATATTAGGGTCATAATTGCACTTTCAGATTTTACAAGGTTATATTGGCACTTTCGACCAAAACATAGGGTCATTTCAACACTTAACTCTTTACGTTATATAGTTTGAACCATGACATACTCTAGTTAATTTTATTAAATTAAGTTATTTAAATTGAATTTGGTATTATTTATTTATATATATTTTTTTAATAAATATAATTTTTGAAATTATTTATTATTTGTTCTAATCTCTATATCTAGTGTTCCATTTATATTATATATATATATATATATATTTTGAAATGCTATTATTTGTTCTAATGAGATATATTTATTATGAATTAAATTTTTATATATGATTTGGATGATTAATAATAATAAAAAGGATCATAAAAAATAAAGAAATATTTTTTAAAAACAAAGTATAGGGTAAATTATTATGATAAATATACTATAAAAACGGTAAACGACTACTGTAATAGTTGAAAGGTTGAGGAAACATTGTACTCCGTAATTGATTTTAATCAATAAAACTTCATGATTAAATTTAATTAATCTTAACCAAACGGAGGGCAATAACAAGGGGGGAAAAGTAAAGTTAAGATTTTGTTTGGCAGTAAATATTTTAAATAAATCGCTTACGAAAAAATAAAATTGACTGCAAAATAAATAACAGATAATCTAGGCCCAGGCCCAAAGTTACGTTATAAGGCCCAACCTTCAACCCGAATCGCCAAATTGAGTAAATTGACCACAAATTGAGCTTGTCGCCTTCCTCGAACCAGCTTACATGGTGGCGCTTTACAGGAAGCCCTGAGCTCCAGTTCTTCTTGTATGGAGTTGTCGATATCCGAGGTTAGAATTGGAAGCTTAAGCTGATATTCTTCCCACCTCTAAAACATTCAGCTGCTGGAAAAGAAAAAAAGAGTTACATTCTGATGTCAATCTCTTAAAAGACCTGTTTTTGTATGTGTGCGTGTTTTTCAAATGGCTAGCTTAGTTAGAGTAAGCATTGAAAGCGATATGGTGAGATCTTTATCCGCCATTGTTGTAAAGGGACACTGGGACACCATTTTGAAGACAAAGATAGGCTCTTGCGTGACTTCAAGAACCATCAACCAGGCCCTGATCGACCTCTCTCCACACAGGTTTTTACTCTGCTGGGAATTCTTCAAATGGGTCGAATCGATCCCCGATTACAAGCATTCCCTTCAGTCTAGCTGGACTATGATCTGTGTTCTAACCAAACAAAAACATTTCAAGGTTGCACACAACATGCTTGAGAAAATCGCTCTGAGAGAGTTTCTGTCATCCCCTACGGTGCTGAATGCTCTCGTGGATGGTCGCGAGGGCATGGATGTGAATGCACATGTTTTGAGCTGGCTGGTGATATACTATGCTAAATGTAAGATGATACATGATGCAATTCAGGTTTTTGAGCACATGAGAGTGTGTGGATTGAAGCCTCATTTGCCTGCTTGCACTGTGCTATTGAATGCTCTGGTTAAGGAGGGGCTGTGTGGGACTGTGGAAAGTGTACAAGAAGATGCTGAAACTCGGGGTTGTTCCGAATTTGCACGTGTACAATGTGCTGATTCACGCGTGTCGTACTTCTGGGGATGTGGAGGCAGCAGAAGAGCTGTTGAGAGAAATGGAATGCAAGGGGGTGTTTCCTGATCTGATCACATACAATACTTTGATCTCAGTGTATAACAAAAAGGGTTTGCATTATGAAGCTTTGTGTGTGCAGCATAGGATGGGAACAGCCGGTGTGGCACCAGATATCGTTACCTATAACGCGCTTATTTATAGTTACTGCCGTCAAGGTAGAATGAGGGATGCGAATAAGCTGTTAGAGGAGATGGAAGGGGTTGCGCCCGATCAGTATACTTACAGTATCTTGATTGATGGACATTGTCGGGCAAATGGTATTGATCAGGCCTTGGAATTGTGTGGTGCTATGGAGGATAAGGGACTGTATCCTAGTGTCGTGACTTATAATTCAATTCTGAGGAAATTGTGTGAAGATGGAAGGTTACGGGATGCGAATAAGCTGTTGAGTGAGATGAGTGGAAGAAATGTTGAACCTGATAATGTCACGTGTAACACTTTGATTAATGCTTATTGCAAAATTGGAGACATGGGGTCTGCTATTAAAGTTAGAAGTAGAATGTTACGGGCTGGCTTAAAGCCCGACTCCTTCACTTTCAAGGGATTGGTTCGCGGGTTTTGTAAAGTGAAAGAAGTGGAAAGTGCTAAAGATATGTTATGCGAAATGGTTGCTGCAGGATTCTCCCCGAGTTCATGCACTTTCTCTTGGCTTGTGGATATTTATTGCAAAAACGATGATGCGAAAGCTATTATAAAATTTCCAGATGAACTCTCTGAGAGAGGTCTTTTTGTTGATGTCTCTGTCTACAGGGCGCTCATAAGAAGGCTTTGTAAACGAGAAAAGGTTGATTCTGCTCAAAGCCTTTTCATCTCTATGAATGAGAAGGGAATATCAGGTGATAGTGTAATGTACACTAGTCTGGCATATGCTATTTTCAAAGTGGGAGACCTGGTTACGGCTGAGAGTTTGTTGGATGAGATGTACAAGAGAAGATTAATGGTAACTCATAAGCTCTACCAGAGTCTGAGTACCTCTTTTGCTGAAGGAAGCTGCCACTCAGATACCTTCTGGAATACTCTGGTACAGAGGGGCCTAATTTCCAAAGCTACTCAAATGCGGATAGACAGGATGAAGCTAAAAGCTTTAAAATGGTGAGCTCTACACAGAATCTTGTTTTCGTACCGAATTTGTGCAGTTCAACCGTTTGTCTGAACGGGATGATAGATAAATACCAGTTCTAATTCTGTTTTGCTTATTATGCAGCGAGCTACACCTAATGCGGCCATTGACTGCCAACTATCTTGTCTGCCGCAGCCCTAAGCCTGCAATTTTAGGTACGAGGAATTTTTCAGTGTCTTAGCTTGTGGTGGTGAAATCTGAGAGAATCTTGGACAGAACTTAATATAGCATGCGTATTTAAATTTTCAAATGAATGGGTAAAAGGAACTTACTAGTTAACCTTTTATGTTTCTCAATCACAATGGTAAGTAAGACTATTAATGTTGCCAAGATTACTTTGATTTTTTTCGTCTTATGTTTTTAATTTGATAATAGATCTTCCTTAGAGAGAGATGGAGTTCTAGTATCTATTGGGAACTGAGGGGGCCTTCTAAGAGTTGATGCTGAAATCTGGACTGCTTGTCATAGCAAGGTAGATGATAGAACTGGAATTGGGCCAATTTACCGGTCGTCCAAGGAAACCTGAGTGTGTTTTTTTCTCCCTTTTTTCTGCATGAAAGATGTTAAGATCGGAACTAATCCTACAGGAATAAAGAAATGGATGAATCCAGAATATAGGTTCTTATATATATATTAAAGTGATATAAAAATGACTAAATGTCACGGAAAAAAGAAGTGATTCTGCATTCATAATAATACTTCTACAGGGTAAAAGGACTACAGAACTTGGACCAGTTAGGGTCTTTGATCATAATATAACAGCTAGGAACTGCTCAAATTTGTCGATGGCATGCTCGTGTGATAGGAACAGGAGGGTCTGATGGTGAACCTTTGACCAACTGACTAGTTATCCATTGATTGGCAGCATCAGTATAATGTACTGCATCCCAACTAATGACAGCAGAAGGTTTTCTGCATGACCCTGCAAATACTTCGCTGCCATTTATAGTTCCCTTGTTCCCACACCAAACACCATAGTCGATACCTCAAATCCTGGAAATAGCCAATTTAGTCTTGTGATCAATGCTACTAGAATAGAAAGGGCACTTGAAATTTATGTAATTGCTAGTTCAAAGTCATGATGTTGTACCTTGTTTCTTTGCATTGCTGATTAGTTCATACTTTGCCTTGTACATGTCCACATAGGTTATTGCGGCTTCTGAAAGTTCCTTCCGGAGTTTGATTACTGAATGTTCGAGTTCTTTGTTGGACTTCTTGGCTATATCGTTCTGAAACGCAACACAGCCGTGTTTATCAAGATATCCCGGGGGTGGATTGTCTACCTTTAGAGTGGCTACGGGCATGCAACCCATGGGACCGGTGTTGTGTATCCAGAATGACCTCGCTTCTTTCTCATACATGCTCTGTGAAACGTTGCAGACCATATACTAAGCCTCAAAACATAGAAAATATGTTTTACTGATGAATTGTTTGCAGAAACTTACCCTGATCTGCGCAGCAAACTGCTTGACAATACCTGGGATGGAGGCATGAATCTGCTTCTTGCTCATTTTCGTTCGTAAAGTAGCTGCTAAGTCATTCTGACCTATGTCAAATGTGTATAGAGCCTTGGAGAAGTCCTGTGGTCTAGGGAGCCGGTCCCTATCAGATTCTATTGTGGCTGAAATTCATATAGAACTTCCATCTCAGTCTACAAGGTACGTGTAACGTTACATAAACAGAAAACCGTCTATAAATCCTATTGAGTTGAGATCTACCTCGACTGTAGAAGTATGGTGTTCGGTTTTGAACTGATTATAATGTTCCACTTGAATATCCAGAGAAAACGGGCTAACGCCATTTTGAAACCAGGATTCATTGATCCTCTGGATAGTTGCTCCTCCTGTTGCAAAGTTTGCTCCATGCTGGAAGCTCGTTCCAATGGAATCCAGGTAAGGACTCAGAAACGGCATCCCCAGGTGCTCGGCTTGATGATCAAAACGAAATCAGAAAATACATTGAATGTGCCATTCTTCAGAAGAAGTTCTCTAGCTCTTACCGAGGAAGTCTATAATGAGACGGCCATCAGAACCTCTGCCAACTGGCCGGTGAAAGTATGTCTCCCCACAGGGGGCACCCTCCGGGAAAAATGCAGCTGCGATCCCACCTGTATCCGAATTCGAATCTCCAAAGTTGTATAGCGCGGGGAAATCCGCCATGTGCTTCTTACACTGAACCACCTGGGTGGAAAATGGAAGCAGAAGCACCAAAAACACAGCTTCGGAGATCTTCATTTTCCAACTTGAATACTGAGAAGGGATGGAGCTTCAGACAGAAGCAAGAAAATGCTGAATTATTGGTCAATGTTAAGCTGTAGTATAACAGTATTGAATTGATACATGTGTGAGGAGATTGAAATTTAATTAGTGACCGACACTGTTTTATTGAATTTGGAGCCTCTCCCACTTTTAAGGTTGTACACATAATTCTTGCATAACGATGCTATATATTCTGGTTTGTCAGAAATACCACGTTCATACACTACATAGTTGCCATAAACTGGGTAAATTCCTGATTTGGCTTTATCTTTCCTTTTGGGGAGTGAGGAAGTTTCTTTCTGGTCCCAACGCATTCAGCCACTAGGAGGTGAACTGCTGGATTCGAGTTTGAAAACAGCGATCGAACAACTATCAGAATGTTTGAGCACGCTTGATAATCGAATCAGCTCAAATTCAGATCATGTTCGTCCAACCCAAGTTCAAGTCGAGTTTTTAATCGAGCTGTCTGAGAACGAGTTGGTTTGTTTACACCGACTTTCATGGGCGAGTAAATTCTTCAGAAATATTTTCATATGTGTTGCAAGTGAGATTCCTGTTCATTTGTTTGGTAAACTGCTAAAATGTGACTTATTTTAAAAGAATAAAAAAAAGTAAAAGCATCATCTAATCTTACTCTTCTTTAGAAATTCATATCATTTTCACTTGCATACCCTTAAATTCATCAAATTTTCAATTAGTAAAATTTACCTTAATTTAGTTATATAATTACTACTTTTCATGATATTTGTTTATGACTAAGTTTAATTCAGTTCATTGTAAATCAGATTAAAAGAATATCATTTATGTCACATTAGATTATAAGATCAGAGGTAATGGAAAATATATAGTGCAAGGGTGAGTGATGTAATAGGAGTGGTTGATAGTTTCAACCGTGATATATGCCAACTGTCCTATGTATTCGCCAAGAAAACATTTAATGATATATTTAACACATTTTTAGGCGAGCTTATATAATTGTTCCAGGAAAAGCAGGGCAGGTGGCGTTGATCGAGTGGATGAAGAAGCCTAATAAAACTGAGCGTTTTACCAATCAATCAATTAAGTTAACCAAAGAAGTCCCAAATTTTACGGTGATCCAGGCATCATTACCAACTTGATGCATCATAATTAACGCTTGGCAGAACTTGTAGGCAGGCTTCATGTTCACTATAAATATTCCACAACTTCACTCACTTAATCTTCATAGCTTCATTTGGTGTTCAATTAAGTACATTGCATTAGCACTAATCACTCAAACAGAACATCCAAAATTTCCAGCATGAGTTCCAACCAGCAGAACCTCAGCTACCAAGCCGGCGAGACCAAGGGTCAAGCCCAGGTGATTTACCACTCTTTCAGTCGCGTAAAAAGAGTCCACTTTATAACACAGAAAACATGACGCTTTTTGCATTATATAAAATCTACTATTATTTTCTATTTTTCGTGTTTCATTAGTTTATGTGTTGAATGTATTAATTTTATATATAGGAGAAGGGAAACCAGATGATGGATAAAGCCAGCAATGCAGCAGAATCCGCCAAGGAATCCATGCAGAATGCCGGACAACAGATGAAGTCCTCTGCACAAGGCGCTGCTGATTCCATCAAGAACGCAACCGGCATGAACAAGTGAAATGACTAAATGGTCCTGCGGGCCGGCCATGCTTCCGGCACCATCTTTTTGTTTGATTCTTTTCTTTCAATTTTTTTAGTAACATTGCATGGCGTTTAAGTACTGTGATGGAGCTAATGTCCATCCGATCTCGTGCTGGGTCGCATCCGCACGACATGTAATAATTTAAGAGTGACTATTTAACATTTATAGGTCATTCCAATATAACCTTTCATTTTACTTGTGTTATCTAATTCTGTTATTTCACTTATCTTTGTGATAATATATTTTTTGTGATAATCGCATCGCCACAATACACGTTAGATGTGGCGTCCGATTATAGCGCACCATCCTCTTTATTCAAACGATAGTGTGAGATTTTCAATTTACATATCCTCCGCGTGACACAAAGAAAACATCAATCAGGGCTGCTCTTAGAGTATCATTTTCAAATATCTCCTATATCTTCTTTTTGTTTTAACATTTTTATTTTCTCTAATTAATTTAATTCAATTATTACTTAAATAATATTTAATTATATAATTAATTACTGAAACTTTATTTCATTGAATTGCTCACGAAAATAAACAAGACTTCAGCACTATGTTAGAAATCCCATTTAAATGGGCTCATATCGAGTCGTGGATTATTTTTACGTGAGTAAGTTCCAACATTACTATATTAAAAACCGAAGAGTAAAGTGCTAAAATAACCCTACATTTTGGCCGAAAGAGGCAATATAACCCTGTAATTTGAGAAAGTGTCAATCTAACCATGTACTTGGTTGAATTTTAAGTCAACATCTGTTTAGCCGGAATATGGTGAAATGATGATTTTACTCTTTATTTTAAAAAAGAAAAATTCAAAAAATGCGAATTTGACTGAATTGCCCTTTCCATTTCCCCTTTTCTTCAGCGTCCAAAACCTCATTTCCTTTCATTGTACTCTCATTTCCTTCTTTGACTTCGAAAATAGGCGAGCGGGCGAACGACGGTGTGGGGGCGCAGGGGGAGAGGCTGACCACTGATGCGGGGCGGGGTGGAGCAATGGGGGCTAGGTTTCTGCAGTGTGGGGCCCAACGGTGGTGTTTAATCGGGGTAAGGGACGGGGGTGGTTGTGGGTATCTTCTGGGGCTATGGTTCCACAGTGGGGGTGGCGATGGGTATTTTCTAGGGCTAGGGTTGCATGGCGAGGCAAGGGTTCCGCATTGGTGGATTTCATCTTCGTCTTTTTCGGCAGCGGGGGTGGCGTTCCACCACCCTACCGCGGTGGGGTGGTTATGGTTCCGCAGCGGTGGCCTTTTGGTCTTCATCTTCTTCGGCGAAGCGGGTGGTGCCCCACCACTCTACCTTTCGTTTTGGGGCGAGGGTTTTGACGGCGGCGGTGGTGTGGTGATTTGGTGGTGGGCGATGGTTGAATGAAAGTTGGGATGTGGAGAAGGTGAGGAAAGCAATGGTGAAGGGCGGTGGCGGGTGCACGAGAATGGGTGGCGGTGTGGTGAATTGGTGGTTGGAGTGAGAAGATGAAGACCAATGACCAAACATTTATTTATTTTTGTTTGCTACTACCGATTTTACCAACATGCTTCTATCTAGTTATTGAAGAGGCTCTCTTATTAGTGTAGTTGGTTTGTCCAAGTGCAAAGGTACAATTGCACTTGCGGGACTTGTTAGAATATAAATATATCACATATTGAAAATGGAGAGATTATTTACCTTGTATATGAGATTCACGAGTTATTGCTCTTGTTATCAACTGATTTTTTTAAAGACCCCTACCGAACTTGTGTGTTGGCACGGGCTTATGTCGTGCATGTATGCACACATCCCCTTACCTTAATGGACTCATTTTTTTTATCCCTACACGTTCACTGTTCGTTAATTATTCAAGATTATAATTTTGTTCATATTCGGTGGTTTGATAAATTAATGTTCTCAACCTGAGTTTTAACCAAATCGATTTCAAATTTGTTCATGAATGTCCGTGTTCGTTCTCGCCCTTGGTATTTGATTAAAATCACATTTAACAATGCTTTTAAAAACCACGTCTAAATGACACATAGGCGTTAGACGGTAGTCAGGTGTCTCGATATACCCTAAATTGACCATACATGCAATATTAGCTTAATATAGATGGCAAAAAAAATGTCGTATGTGTGAGGCGAATCAAATGATGTCATGTATCTACTAATTCACCCACTACTTAAATAATATTCCGTCATAGTATTTTAATCTTGTTTTAAAAAAAATAAAGGGCCTCACATAATTATACATAAACGGTCTATGTTGAGGTAGGCGGTCTCCGGTCTCCGGACATATTAGAAAGCTAAGTCAACTTTAAAAGTTTAATCGTCTTTTTACAAAATATTATTAAAATGAATAAAAAAACAATAATTTAAAGTAGAATGTATGAGAAGAAATCAGTGTACCATAGTAAAATATTTGGAACGTAATATTACTTTATATTAGAAAAACATCATTTTATCAGGTTAATTAAATCAATCTTTATCAGCATTGAATTAATTTGCTCAATCACTTCATACAAACAGATCATCCGACATCATTAGCTAATCAAATCGGTTACCCGCTAATTCCTGAACACTCTTGAAAAGTGACGGGCTGCCCTATTTTGCACAAAATAGCAAGTGAAAAACAAAGTAATTTTCAAAGCTAATTGAATAAATTAGTACGAACAAGCCGTGAAGAGCTAATTAATCTATGGTGCTTAATTTACGAATTGATCTAAGTCTGGATCACCAATCGATATTCAACCAAGTCCCTGGTATAAAGGCCATCCAGCCGAACAGCTCCAACTGAACAGTATAAATACTCCTTTACTTCCAGACGGATTCTCCATCGCTCAAAACAATATTACCTATTCATCTTTCACAAACCTCAAATTTCTCAACATGAGTTCCCAACAGAACCTTAGCTACCAAGCCGGACAGGCCAAGGGCGCAACCCAGGTTTGATAACTATTTGCATCGCTTCTTCTCTGCTTATAACATCGTTATGATAATGCAATTTCCTTGTGAAATTATACATTTGTTAATCATGAAGATTTGATAAGTAACCTTTTATGTTGACGGTTGGTGTAATGCAGCTTTCTTACAACGTAAACTTTTTAAAATTGAGATCGAATGTTGTTTCGATGGTTGAAAACTGATGACACTAGTACTGTGGTGTGAGTTCGAATCTCACTCGATCAGGACGAGGAATGAGATTTTATGAGCTCCCATTTGGGTTATTACAAAAAGCATATGGTTGGGGCTGGATGTTATGGATTACGACAATAGTGAGATGCAATTAAGTTATTTCTTAAAAAATATATTTTGTATGTAAATAATTTGTGTATAAAAAATCCAGGAGAAGGGAAACCAGATGATGGACAAGGCCAGCAGCGCAGCAGAGACAGTGAAGGAGTCGATGCAAAATGCTGGACAGCAGATCAAGGAACAGGCCCAAAACGCCGCTGAGTCCGTTAAAAATGCCACCGGCATGAACAACAAATGAGGCTCACGTCAAAATACCACCGGTGGGCCGGCCGGTCACATATTCCCGGCCATTCTATCCGAGCAATAATTTTCATTTCTCTTAGCTTTGTTTTTTACATTTTCAAGTGGTTGGTTTGTTGAACAACCCTAAAAAAGTGAATCTCTAATTCTTGATAGAGTTATATGATTCAATAAATTTAGTAGTATTTATTTACTTTGTTTTATTTTCCTGTTTTTGTTTTTTTTGGGTAACATGTGGCGTCACTTAATACAGCCATTATGAACAATAATTCACTGGAAATTATGTCATTTAATTAAAAGTAAACTCATTTCCATGCAAAACTGAAATATTTGTACAACAAGCGCTAAGTGTGTAATCGGAAGAGTAATGTTTGATTCATTTCGTCCACTGGCAAAACTGAATGACTGACTATCTATTTTCGAAACCCTTGAAATAAAATTAAAATAAATTATGGAACAAAGAGCTGAATAGAAAGTAACCTATGACCAGTGCAAAGACAATTCTATAAAGGGTGGAGAAAAAGAGAGAGGCGCCAAGTAGTGTTGTGCTTGAACAAAGAACTAATCAGCATTCACTTCAAAAAAATAAATAAAATACTTTTATAAAACTACCTATTTGACATAAGTGTCAATATAACTTTCCAATGTTCGAACGTGTCAATATAACCCTAGATAGTCAGTGAAAATACATTTTTGCCCTTTTGAAAAACAAAAATACTAAAAAAATATAAAATGACTTTATTACCCTTGAGTCATTAATACCACATATATTGTCGTTGGACCATCGCCGGACTGCCTGCACTGCCGTCGTGACATGTAGGGTTATATCAACACATTATGAAAAATAATATGGTTATATCAGCACATTCCTAAAAATTATAGGGTTATATCAGCACATTCGCAAAAGGTGTAGAGTTATATCAACACATAGTATATAATATAGGGGTTTTGATGATTTTTTTTAATTTTGTAGTGTTTAGTCTGGATTGATGGTTGGATGACTTTTGGTGTTGTGTGTGGTTATTTTTGTCGTGTTCTTCGACCTAGGGTTTTTAATGTCGATGAGTTTTCAAATGAGACTACGATATGTAATAATGGTGTTTAATATGAATGACGGTGTTATGATGTCGGATTTTATGGTGTATAAGATGTTCTTATAATGTGATAATGGTGTATATGATGATGTGATTGCCCGTTTAAGGCCATCCGAGTACCACACACTTAACTTTTATAATATGTACTAATATAACCTTACACTTTTTAAGAATGTGCTGATATAACCCTATTAGTTTTAGGAATGTGATGATATAACTCTATCATTTCATAAATGTGCTGATATAACCCTACTTGTAACGGGCGGTGCAACAGTGGTTTTCGGTGGTTTGGGGGCAGTCCGACAGAGGTCCGGCGGGGGTCCGGTGAATTGTAAGGGTAAATTTGTCAATTCAAAATCATATTTTAATACTAAGGGTATTTTGGACATTAAATGCAGTCAACGCCGAAAATTGGAAGTCAATGCCGGAAATGGGATATGAGGGTTATATTAGAGCTTATATTAACTAGTTAGGGTTATTTTTGCACTAAAAATTATCTAAAAGTTATATTAGTATTTAGTAGCACTATATTAATATATATTAAAAATCAGCATTTATTAGCATGTATGAGATGCATGAAAAATTAATTAATTAATTTAAATTTGATGACCGGCACTGTAGTTTGAAAACAGAAAATTAAATTAAATTAAAATAAAAGAGTCAATCTTTTCATAAGTCATGGAAAGATCAAGGTTTAAAGTGCAAATTAGAAGAAATAAAAAAAATTGGGTTGCATGAATCGGGTTATAAACTTTATAACTACTGCACGTTGTGTAATAAAATTTTAACATTGCAAGTAAGACCTTTCACCTTTTATTATTCTAATTAAACCCCGTTTTTCCATAACCCTATAAAAGAAGGTTTTTCCCAAAATTTTGTAAATTAAAAATGGAAAATAAAAAAAATTATCATAAAAATTGGATAAATAAAATAACGTGTCCAACCCATATATCTTTTTCTATTAGAATTATAACCTGGAAATAACTCAAGATTTTTTTTAAAAATCAATCGTTCCAAGATGGTGGAAAAAACGTCCAGCGACGATTACAATAAATGAAATTGACATCCAACCTAACTAGCCTCTAGCAATAACCAATTTATTGCTAGAATATTCAAATTACATGTCAACCAGACTGATCGTCTGTACTATTACAGATCATAGATCTAATAAAAACTGTAACATCGTTGTTAGGGATATTAACTCGCTTCCGCAAAAATCATGACCACTTGGCGAAGAGGAGCGCATCAGCATCAATATCACTCTGCCAAACAAGGATTTACAACAGATGTAACACCATTTGATCTTGATCCAAAACATGATCTACATTGTTCAAACTGTAAACACCTTGAAAACACACAGATTGAGAATGGAACACCTAACGGAGAAACACAAACGAAATCACAAACACACGATCAGTAAAACCAGATCAGATAAAATACATCGACATGGACAATTAGATTAAATGTTCATCATGAACACATCAATCTAATATATCAAGTCGAAGAACAATACTAATGTATGAAAACAAATCTATACTTATTCAGTAATATAAATATTAAAAGTATATCAATTGGAAAAAAAACTATTGTTTTCCATCTTCCTATTATTGGAGAGATTGGAAAAAGAAGACGGGAGAGAGGAAGAAAAAGTTTGCAGCACCAGTAGGGTTTAGACAAAGGAAAAGTATGGAAAAAACTCAAGATTTGAACCTGATATTTTAAAAATACTAGCACAAAAAATGCACTCCCTCCGTTGGACGTGGGTGTTTGGATTTAGGTGAATGAAATGATTAGATGAAATTGAATTTAGAAAAGGAAAAGTAGAATGAATAGATGAAGTTGAAGAAATCTTGTCATTAAAGAAAAATGTGTCAAATTCTCAAAAACAAGCGAAAAAATGAAAGTATGTTACATCCAATGAAACAGAAAGAGTCTCAACTGAACTTGCACTCATATTTTTTGACACTATTCTCAATTAAAGTTTGACTGCATATTTGAATAGATATATGAACAATAATATTATTGTAAATGATATGTAAAATTCGACATACATGTAATTTTTAAATATTAATTTTTTATTTACGATTATTATAAATAGGTGAACATATTAACGGTCAAATATATTTCTTGCATAACGTGATAATGATTGACATGCAAGTTTAACTTGGAGAGATGGAGTATTATTTAGTTTCCATTGTTATTTAGTGCCAAAAAAATCAATTTAGTCTCCATTTTATTTTAAAAGACATTTTCAGCGAAGTAGTACTGCAATTTTGCCTATGTCACGCGATGATGTTACCTTACAAAAAGTAAAATAGAATGTTTAGCGATTAAAGGAGAGCAGCGTCATTTCACTAAGGGGAGTGTGCTGTGCTTCATCTTTCTCCTCCGCCGGAATCCAATCAAAACCCTAACACGAAATCTATAACCCTTCCCTTCAACGGAGAACCGATAGAACACCGCCACTGCGTGTCACTGATCGCCGGTATCGGAACAATGAGAAATCAATGGCGACGGATTCTCCTCCTCCGCTCTTCCTCCCGATCTCGGCCGCCGCTCACTTTCGCTCCCACTCCACTCAGTTCTCAGGTACTCTCTCCGTCTTCTCTGATTTCGCCACGTGTCCCTACCGTTCATTTACCCGGGATTCAAAGCTCCGTTTTCCGTTTCTACTCGTCTTCTGAACTCGCCGTAGAACCCCCAAAGGATATCTCTCCCGATGAAAACGGGACGGCTATTTTAGCTAGTGTTTTTAATCAAGCGGACCTCACCAGTGATAGGATTAAGCAGGAATTAGAGTCTAATAACATCGTTATTAATCATGATTATGTTTTAATTGCTTTGAGGAGTCTCCGATCTGCTCCAGTTGTGGCACGGAGGCTGTTTAAATATGTTTCGAAGAATGATGAGAAGATGCTTAGCTCGAAATCGTATAATGCAATGCTAATCGTGCTGGTTGAAAACGGTTTTGTGAGGGAGTTTTGGGATATGGTTAGGGTTATGGAGAAGAAAGGTTTCGGAGTATCGAAGTATGCTTATAATGAGGCTATGGAGAAATTTGATAAGGAAGGGCTTAGTGGTGATTTGGAGAAGCTTAGCAAGTTGTATGCATCAGGGTCGATTAATAATTCGGTTGAAAGCCCGTGTTCACGAGTTTGCAAGGTGATTAGGCAGGACATTTGGGGTGATGATGTAGAGAAGCGGCTCGGGGAGTTGAATGTTGAGTTTTCGAGTGAGTTGGTTTCAGCAGTTGT
Organism: Rubia tinctorum; assembly: GCA_032355605.1. NCBI lineage: Eukaryota > Viridiplantae > Streptophyta > Magnoliopsida > Gentianales > Rubiaceae > Rubia > Rubia tinctorum. The sequence continues at coordinate 15,349,327 of JAULKM010000012.1, read as the reverse complement.
GGAAAATGTTGGGTTTGAAGGGAATAAGGGGTTGCTGTTCTTCAGATGGCTAGAGGAGAGTGGTGTTTTTAAACCCAATGAGCAGACATATGGTGCTTTGTTGAGGGTTTTGTCTAGTGAAGGCTCGAGTGATAAATTTTGGAGAGTTATTGAGGGAATGAGGAATGCTGGGTGTGAGATCAATAGGGAGACTTATGTTTATGCTCTGGAGAGGTTTGTTAAAAAGCTGATGATCAAAGATGCTGTGGATTTATATGATCTTGCAATGGGAGGCACAAATAAGCCATCAGTGCATGACTGCACGTTTCTTTTGAAGAAAATTGTAGTTAGAAAGGAGCTGGATATGGACTTGTTTTCCCGAGTTTTGAGGGTCTTTAAGGATGGTGGGAATGTGATCACAAATTCTACGTTTGATGGAGTTCTCAAGTCCTTAACTAGTGTCGGAAGACTTGAGGATTGCAATGAAATCTTGAAAGCAATGAAGGAGGCTGGGAATGTTCCTGGGGAGACTTTACAGAGTAAAGTTGCATTTCAACTGAGTAAGAGTAAGAACTATGTAGCAGCTAGTGAGTTTATGGATAACTTGGAAGAGAATGGCTGTAGCCCGAATGATACAACCTGGGCTTCTCTGGTTCAGGGTTACTGCTTATCCGGTGATCTGGAGCAAGCTTCTGCTAGTTTCCGCGAGAGAGTTGAGAAGGTGCATCCGTCTACCACAGGATACGTGTTAGAATTACTGGTCAGTGCTTATTGCTGCAATAAGAGAGCAGCAGATGGGTTCCATCTTGTTTCTGAAATGGTTTGCGAAAAACAATTGCAGCCATGGCATTCCACATACAAGATGTTGATTAGCATGTTATTGGACCAGGGAGGGTTTAAACAAGCTTTAAATGTTCTCCCTCTGATGAAGAACCAAGGCTTTCCACCGTTTCTGGAGCCCTTCATTGATCACCTGTCTCGGTCTGGAAGCCCGGGTGATGCTGTAGCGTTTTTGAAAGCAATGACAGTAAAGAGGTTTCCACCCCCCTCTGTATTTCTGCGATTATACGAGGCATATTTCAAAGCGGGAAGGATCAGTGAAGCACAAGACCTTCTGTCCAGGAGTCCTAAATTTATTAAAAACCAGTCTGATGTTTTGAATCTCTTTTGTCAGATGAAATCAAGTGAAACGGCTCCTCCATCTGTGATGCCCGCAGCAGACTGCTAGGGATTTTTTCATCACTCATAAACAGTTGTAATGTTTTTGAAAGTTTTGTTGTATTTTGGTTTTCCCATTTATTGTTCAAGCTAGGAGCATACTTGATCTCTTTGTTGATAGCATGGCAACTGTCGCCGATCAATCTAGGAAATCTGAGTTACTTTTCAAATAAAATAGAGCATCTTTGAGTTCTTATAATGCTCTCAAAGGTTAATCAATGATTCTCTCTGAATTCTGTATCCTTTTTTTCAGCTGAGAAATGTTTGTGAATTTATAGAATTTGCTAGTACCTCCGTCCAGTCAACTAATATGAGATAATTGTTAGATTTGTAGTAACATATTGTTTTTAATATTGTTATTATACCTAGTTGCATGTATTTTTACTATCAAACAGGTTTATTGGAAATTGTGGAAAAAAATTCCGTGCAAGTTTGGATGCGTACAACATTTTTAGATTTGTAATAACATATAGTTTCTAAATAGTGGTATTTTATTTGTTGTTATTAAACTTAGTTGCATATATTTTACTATCAAACATGTTTACTGGAAATTGTGGAAAAAAATTCCGTGCAAGTTTGGATGAGACGAAAGATTAAAGGATTTACTTTTACATGCATAGATTCTCTTTATAATTCATATATTATTACACAGGAAATGAAGTCCCTACACCATCCTAAAGGGACTAAATTGCATATCGTAAAATGGAGGCGTCTGAATTTGAATTCAGAATAATTGCATATTGTGAAATGGAGGCGTCTGGATTGAATTCAGAACCTTCGTAAATCCAAATAAATTGCTTATTGTTGGTGGTCAATTATACTTGGTCAAATAGGTTGTTAGTTTTTGTTGTTGGTGGTCAATTGTACTAGCTCAATAGGAGGTTAGTTTTACATGTAGTCCTGTCTGGATGACTAACCCAGACATAAAAATAAGGCCTTTAAAAATAAGACTCTGAATTTGAACCCAGATCTCTTCCTAACCAAACAACTTGCTTGTTGCCGGTGGTCAGTTGAACTAGACCAATAGGTTAAAAGCTCTTACATGTAATCCCTATTGGATGGCTAAAATAAACTTAGAAACAAGATTATTTGTATCATCCAACCAAACAATTTGGTTATTGCTGGTGATGAATTGAGATCTGAACCGAGTAAATACTGGTGTCCAATTGAACTAGACCAACTTACTTTATTGTAGTCCCGTTTCGATAACTAAAATAGACACACAAACAAACTCTTTGCGATGAGAAAATAAATCTGAAACGGCAATGCACACGAGGATTTGAAAGTGAGAGTTCGAGGAGCATAGGACCATGGCAGCATTGGTATGGTGATGGACCAAACTCCTTCATGGGTGCATGTAAATTGACATGTCAATGGGGGCAGAACGCCATGAACGTGACCAAACACCTATTTCCACCTTCGCTCCTCTAGTTGTACATTTCACAACAATCATCCATTTTCATTTGTATAAATATATTTATAACCCTAACTTTGAGGTGAAAATGTCAATATAATCTTATAATCTCAAAAAAATATTAATTTAACCCAAACTAATTATTGTATGTGTCATCTAACCATAACTTTCAAAAAAAATTGTGCCGATATAACCGAACTCCCTAATTCCGGCATTGACCAAATTAATTCAGGCTACACCCTAAAATGAAATGACAAAAATACCCTTACAACAAACTTATCTTTCTTCTTCAAAAGCTAAAACTGCTGTCGTCGTGCTCTGTCATTGCCGCCAGAAACTTCAAGCCATATCATCTGAAGTACAATATGATCGACCACAAATCCATCTCCTGCGTCCAATTCTCCGACGACGGCCGCCTCCTCCTCCATCGACAAGACCGTCTGTCTCGGGTCCACCTCCATCGACTGCTTCCTCTCCAACTTCCAAGGCCACGATTAATGAATCTCCGATGTCTCCTTCTCCTCCAACTCCCGCTACCTCACCACCACCACCGACGACAAGACCGTGCGCCTCTAGTTAGTCGCCACGGGAACCCTAGTCAAGACCCTCGCCAGGCACACCAACTATGCTCGTCCGCGTCAACTACCTCCCCTCGTCGCTGCCGCCATCCTCCTCCCTCTCCCCTTCCCCCACCCCCGCCAAACCTAGAAACCCAAGCCACCCCATAGCCACCCTATGTCGCTTGTCGTCTCCAAATCTTTCTCCGTCGTTCACCACCACCCCATAGCCGTCGGTCACCACTCCCGCTATGCTTTGTTCTTCCCCAAATGGGGGGAAGAAACCCTCCGCCGCCGGGGGAAGAAAAAAAAGAGGGGAAGCTGGCTGGGGAAGAAAGAAAAGGGGGAGGATTTTCATTTTTTATTTTTTAAGTCAAGGAAAATATTGTTTTTTCACCAAAATCCGGTCAAAACGTTGATAAAAAAGGCAGCGGAGTTAGATTATTTTCGCCATTTATGAGATTGTAGGGTTATACTGACACTTTCATTCTAAAAGTAGGGTCATTTTATCACTTAACTCTTTAACTTTTTACTCCTTGCAATTGCGATCGGGAAATCGAGATTATCATTATGTAGCTTTCAGGGAGATTCGAAATCACAAGCTCTTTACCCTGTAATCTTACGGTAAGATCAAGGAGATAATTTACCTTTGTGGAGTATATTACTTCCTCCGTACTATTTCAATCTGCACACTTTGATTTTCACTAGCTGATTTGAAAAATGTTAGATCCTTATTATGTTTCATTAAGGATAATTAAAACTTGTAAAAATATATGTTATAATGAATCTAACAAGGTATCACAATAGTATTTATACTTATACACCAATTTAATTTTATGATCAAAGTTGAGAAATTTTGACTAAATGAATAGTTAAATTGCAGCTTTAAATGAGACAAAAGAAGTAGATGCGTTGCAATGGTATTCCATCTGTTGAAAACTGGTGGCACTGTTATGTTAGCAATGAGTTTAAAACTTTGAATCCTACTCAAAATGAGGGAGGGATAGATAATTTATAGTTGCTGCTACGGGTGTATATAGCACGACTTAAAAACTATTTTTTACTTATAATAGCAAGTAGTTTATGGTGTTTGGTAAACCGTCAAATCTATTCTAAAAGCAAAAAGTATCATTGGAGGAAGAATATAAGTTGATATTCCTCTGCTTAAGATAAATCAACTTTACAAGTAAAACTCTAGTAAACACAATCCAAATGAGTTCGAATGTTGCTTTAACCGGTGAAAATTCGTGATACATAAATTGAAACTTTGAATCTCACTTGAAACGAGGGAGTAGAGATTTACCATATGAATTTAACCCAATTATATTAATAATTTTTTTTTGAAAAAAAACGGTTACTAAATGACTGCAGAGTGATTTTGTGCTCCTCGTTTTCACTCAAAGATTGCTGTGGTTGGTGTTCCATTTTTGGCTGTAAATCTTTGGCAAAATTTTGACCGGTCCTATGTGAGTTTGTGTATGTACAAGCTGCTAGCAAACAAGGTCCTGATTAGATTTATAATGGAGCACAAACCACGTACACCTCCATTTCTGATCAGCGTGTTCAACACTTTAGTTACGTCCTACATTTACCAGGTGATTGCGGTAATGGGGACTGTTTTGCAAAATGTAGGAAAATATGCGGTTGTATTATAAATTAAGAGTTCGCCTCCGCCTCCTGAAATATGTTCTTTCCATAAATCATGAAAAAATAAAATGTTTAAAATGTAAATTAAAAGAAATCGGCATAAATTTTTGGGTTGTATGAATCGGGTTATAAACTTATAACTACTGCACATTGCTTAATAAAATTTTAATACTGCAACTAAATTTTTTAACTTTTTTTTATTATTCTAATTAAAACTCATCTTTTCACAACCCTATGGAAAAACCATTATTCTCAAGACTTTACCATAAAGTAATGAAAATAAGAGAATTTCCACACATAAAAAAGAATGAAAATAAGAGACGGGAATTCTTAAGAGAAAGTGTTTTGTCAAACCGCATAATGGTTTGACTAATCATTGAAAAATCATAGTATTTTAATAATTTTTAATTTAAGATATATTTTAAAATATTTTTAATATTATAGAAAGTTTGTTGTAATAAATAGAAACAAACATCAAATTATAACATTAGTTACATTAATTATAGAATTACCTGTTTAATGGTAAGGCGATCTAAAATAAGACTTTATGAATTTTTAAGGTCTTTCAAACAAATATTTTTTAAAATTTATGGAGTAGTTACCATAGTTTTTAATTTAAATAAAATATTTTTGTATTAAATAATATGAGAAATCTCTTATTAAACAGAATAACTATAAAACCGATCATGAGAAATATTGTTGATAAAAGGTTAATTACCAACTAAATTTCAAATGGTAATCGGACTTCATCATAAACTAGATAACACGAATTTGGACCAAGTTCAATGGTTGGAAAATGATTGTAAAACAAGTTGAATATCGTCAAGTTGAATATCTGACTGTCCAAAACGCGTATGTATCGTGTGGAAGTCCGGGTAATAAAGATTCTTGGAATCACGTATGGAATATATGAGATTTGATACGCTGTTAATCATGACAAGGAATATGATATTCTTATATTTCTAGAATCTGTTCGAATATTTGTAAATATTTGGTGGTTAGAGAATATTTATACTGATTACAAGAATCAGATTTTTCACTATATATCTTTCCATAGAGTCCTCTTAGAAAGATATAAATAGAGCGTTAGACAGAAACTTCGCACCATTATCAAGTTTCTTCTTTCTTCTAAACTTGAGTCTTATTTTCTTTCTTTATCCGTCGTTGATAGTCCTTTGGACTATGTGTGAATCGAGGTAATTTTTACTGGTTAATTATTTTTTTATCTGTCGGTGATAGTCCTTCGGACTTTGTGTGAATCGAGGTAATTTTTACTGATTAATTATTACCTTCGATGGTTTTATCCTAGGGAACGATGTCCACGACGAGACTTATTCGTTTCAAGGGCAGCGAGTTTACTCGTGACTCCATCAATATGTGATTGCTTGAAACTTGATTATTAATTATATTTTAATCTTTTCAATTGTATGCATGGATAATTAATAACTTTTATTATTCTTGCTAAATTAAATAGTTCGTGTAATTTCGTTATTCATTTTCCACATGTTCATCAACATACGTTCAACAGTTCAATCATACTAATTAAGCTTAAACCAGACAATCTCGACAAATCGTGCATCCAAAGAGTTGGTCGGGTCGGATTTTATTCATCTATGATTACTTTCGATACTGGTGGTCTCTCTCTGGCTCTGCATAAGCATAATCAACCAACCTTTCGTTAAAGATTTGCCACCTACTCCGTTAACTTTTTTTGTTTGTTTTGCCCCCTTTTATATTTCCGTAATAAAAATCAAGGATTTGGCATCCACTTTTTTTTTAAACTTCTTTAATTATACATTCATATTGATGGGAGATATATATTAAGTTCTCCAAATGTACATGTAAACAGAGCACTCCTTTAGTTTCTATTTTAATGTCACATTTATCTTACTGATTTTTTTTTAAATGACACTTTTTTTTTTGAAAAGATTCCTTCAATTTCATCCACTCATTCTACTTTGTACATTAAATTTCATCCACTTATTTTCTTCACTTAAACCTATGATTTCACTAATAGTGGAACGGATGAAGTATATGAATTGGATTCAAGTCTTAGCTTAAACCCACAGTTTAAATTGGTTTGGATATACTACAATTAGTTTGATGATGACTAACTAAAATGTCTTTTGAGTCCGTAGAAAGATAATTAGGCCATTTTAAACTTCCAAATTCACCAGTTTCCCTAACTTTTCACCCAAGGTTAAAACAAACAACGGACCAAGGAATATCAATAAAGTTTCTTCCGAGGAAGAAACGACAGTACATTTTGTCGGGTCCTTTTATCATCACGCGCAGCAACCAAATTTAAACCCAGTTTTTTTTTTAAAAACAGGTAATGAAAATTTTATTAATTAGTAACATAGTTTTTCATTACAGACTTAACTAACTGATGAGCCTCATGAACACAAACTCAAGGAACCCAGTTTTTTTTTTTTTTTGAGAACAAGATTTTCATTACCTTAAACCATAGTTATTACAACCGTTCAGATCACAATTAAGATTATAAGAAAAATCATGTTCTGTCGCTACTACTACTTGACGAGGAACCTTCTCGAAAGCAACATGCCGAAACCTCAAGGAGAAAAATGAGATCAACAATGAGATTCTTTGCTTGAAGGGAATCTATTTGTATTGTAGCCTTTTGAATCCCAGAGTTCTTGATTTCCTCTGGACATTTTATTATTGCGAAGATCTCTCCTTGGAGAGGGTTTGATCAGTTAAGCGGCCCACGTCATGGATCGTGAATTTATCATCACCCATGAAGTTAAAAGGAAATGGATTTATCTTGACAACAATTTATGAAAACCCAAGTATTAGACAATTTATAAGGTTATATATAAAGAGTCAGTCTCTTGAAAGACGATCTTTTCATAAGTCATGGAAAAACCAAGGTTTAAAGTGTAAATTAGAATAAATTAAGATAAAATTTTCGGGTTGTATGAACCTGGTTATAAAATTTATAACTACTACACGTTGCATAATAAAACTTTAATATTGCAACAAAGACCATTTATCTTTTATTTTTATAATTAAACCCCGTCTTTCCATAAACCTATGGAAAGATCGTATTTCCAAAGATTTTGCCATATATAAATATAACTTTTTATATACTTATTAAGTGCCAATATAACTCTCAAATAATTGAAACTACAAAAACATGTTCAACTATTTAATGAAAGTGTCAATATAATACTAAAACACCATTTCCGGCTTTGACCGACGTTGAACGCACATAAATGACCAAAATGTTCTTTGGCCTAAAACCTAAAAGTGTTGGGACAATTTTACGCTCAGCCCACCACCTCACCGTCGTGCCGCCACCAAACCACAATTCACCTTCACAAATCCACCACCATCACGACCATCCCAACGCATACCACCACCACCATCCTAACCCCTACACCTACCACCACCCTAATTTTTATGGCACTAAATTTTCACTTTCATTCATCTTCAATCATTTATACTCCATTTGTATCAAATGAAGTGACACGGTTTTCTTTTTCGTTCGTCATAACCAAAATGACACAATATGAAAATTATTTAAAATAGGAAAGGATATGTGGTAAAGTTCAACAATGTCATCTTTTAATTTCAACAACTTTCAGACTCGGTCCACTGTTTTCTCAAAATATTCCTACTTTTTCACGTTTATTCCATGTAATATCAGCTTGTATAAAAGAACGAGTCAAGGGTAATTGTGTCATTTTATCTAAGACGGAGAAAGTATTTTTTAATCACTTTTGATCACTCGACCATTCAACGGTCAAGTTGTTTTCGACTACAATCCAGCAGAAATTGGACGATGTCATCTTCACCGGAAACCAACTCTTTCCAGCAAAACAATGAGAGAGAAGAATGATGGTTTAGTCAGGTCACATCATCAGATGCAAGTAGGGCTCTAAAAACAGACGAGACAGAAAAGACGACTTTACCCCCTAAAAGTTTCAAGACCCAACTTTAATTAGTGCTCTTATAACCATACCTACTTGACATAAGTGTCAATATAACTCTCGGATAATTTTTAGTGCAAAAATAACCCTACCTAGTTGATGTAAGTGACAATATAACCCGGCGGCGGTCCGGCGGAAATGGGGTCTGAGGGTTATATTGACACTTACATCAATTAGGTAGGGTTATTTTTGCACTAAAAATTATCTGAGGGTTATATTGGCACTTATGTCAAGTAGGTAGAGTTATATTGGTATATATCCCTTAATTAATTGATCAAATGGAAGTGTCATGAATTAACTGCTTAAATAGTAGAGTGGCAATAAGTGATCGATGAAAAGTGAACGTAGAGAAAGTTTAGCAGCAACCTAAATCGTCCATCAATTTACTCTTTGTTATAATTATAAATCCACAAAGTTGCACTTGATAACAAGGAGGAAATTTTATTGAAAGATGATTTAATTTAGTTATGAAGATTGAAGAGACAAAAAGACCCATAAGCCAACGAAGATCCTCCTCACCGCGATCGATGTACCTTAGTGAAGGTACGCTGGATTTGGGATTATATAGAATGGATGATGTCGGATTCCCTCCTTCCACTGGTACCAACAATCACCAGATGCCAAGGTTAAGTGAAGATATCCATGCTATTCAAATGGATAATGCCAAAATTTCATTCTTCAATAATATAACCCCCACACTCACACTACTACTCACTGCGCCAATTCGGTGCTACTGCCATTGGTTTTTGAATTTCATTAAGATCTACCTTCGTAGATATGGGTGATGATACGGAGAGTGAAAATTTATAGTTAATGATGTAGATGCTAGTAAATGACTAAATCACTAATCACATTTCTTAAGAGAGATGCAACTAATTAGGGATACATTTGTCTTTTCAGTATTGCCACATCATTTACTGTGTAGATTCACTATAAGTTTTCACTCTCTTTATCATTACTCCATAGATATATAGTCTCTCTTGATTCAAGGATAAAAGTATTTGGGTAATCCTTAATTTTCTTATAAGTGCTAATATAATCCCACTTTTTAAAAAATATAACCATATCACCAACTATTGACCGAATTTTTTTTGGTGTTGACTTGATTTCTAAAGACGAAATTACCATTTAGTAAGTTTTTGAATCGAAAAAAGTGCTCATCCAATCCACGGTTATTTGATAAGTGTTAATGTAACCCAAAAAATTAGTATCCCAAATTATTTTAGTGATGATATAAATTTTATTTGCTTTGAAGTTCCGGTCAATCACAATATTTACCGATTCTTAGTGGATAAACTGAAATACCCATTGAATAAAAGAATAGAATATGAGTGGGTGTTGTATATGTGTTCAAGAGAGACTGTAATTCAAGTTCTAAAGAGATTTTGCAGGAACAGTTTAAGGTTCCGCTTCCACTGTAACGCCTCCTAAATTCTTCTCAATTCTCTCTAAAAATTCTTTCGTATGCTTAATAGCACTTTCTTTGTCGTCCTCTGCAGTGGCCGCCTCCACTGCTGCTTTGTAACCCTAACTCCTCTCTTATGACAATTTCCCCCAATTTCGTGGTAGGGGAAAAAAATATGAGAATCCATAAGCGATTGACGACACTGATGGTGGTGCTAGAGGTGAGATATGGGGAGCGGAAACTCTGGCAAGGCAATGACTGTGGGGAGTGACGTAGCACTCAAATCGCAAGCAATAACTCATGGACCAGATTAGGGCCATGGTGAAGAAGCGAGAATGTAGGATAAATGTAGTGATAATTTGCGAATATTAATAAGGGAAAAAAATTTCAGAAAAATTCATAAACTTATTAAGGGGGTAATTTAGTCTTTACAAATCAAGTTAATACTGGAAATTATTTTGTCAACGCTAGGCGACACTGACAGAGTTATAATTTCTTAATTCAAGGTACATCCTGTGTATATCTGCACTATCAAAAAACTGTAAGCCATATCAATATAGGGGTATTTTGATCTTTTCACTTGATACCAACAAAGACCGATTTTGGCTAAGAGTTTAGAGCAAACGAGTCATTTTTGCACTATAAAAGCAGTAGTTATATTTACATTTATGAAAGAAATTGGGAATTTATTTTGAATAGTCAAAGAATTATTAAGAACTAATATTAAAACAAGTGTAATATTATCTCCGTTTTGTTGGATGTGACACCATAGTTTTAAGTGCTTGAATTTAGGTGAATGAAATGAGTTGATGAAATTGAATATAGAAATATAATAATTAGAATGAATGGATGAAATTGAAAAAAAATTACTATAAAAGAAAAGTGTGTCAAATCTATATAAATAAGTAAAAAGAAAAGCGTGTCACTAATATAGGTTTTATGTGATATCCCGTCATAGATATTCTCACTTGATTAATTAATTGCCCCATTTAATTCCACTCCCCTTATCATATGATGTTTATATTCCCTTTGTTTTCTTGCATGCTGATGCTACTGACCCTCTGACAGGGCATGCCACTTTTTCATTGTTTATAGAGGGCAAAGGGGCTGAGCACTTTGCTTTCTCTGTCCTCTCTGCCTCACCAAATGCAATGGTAAATTCTAAAAGGTGTTCTCTACCTGACCTACACAGCTCGGGTTAAGTACCCTTCAGGAGGGCTTTTCACACTGCTGTTAACTCAAACCACACCTTCTCTTTTTCTGGGGTGGTTTTGTAGAGCTTAAGCCAAGAAAAATGAGGAGGGAAATTAAGGCCCTGTTTGGGGCTCTCGTTTTTATTTGCTGTTGCAGTTCTTCATTGGGGTTGCTCTCTCCCAAAGGTGTTAACTTTGAAGGTGAAGATTGAGTCTTTTTAAGAAATAAAATTATGGGTTTTGATTGAAATGTGGATTTATTTGTTAAGTAATGTTTGTACAGTGCAAGCTTTGATGGCTATAAAGAATGGCTTGGAGGATCCACATGGTGTTCTTGATGAATGGGATGGGAACTCAGTTGATCCTTGTAGCTGGACTATGATTACTTGCTCTTC
>JAULKM010000012.1:15294214-15305940 GCA_032355605.1 Rubia tinctorum | reverse complement strand
ATATATATATATATATATATATATATATATATATATAGGAATTCATTTTACTCTGAACCTTCTTTAAGCAATGTAGTTCATATTCAGATGTCATGGCTTCACAGATCTCTTTTCACCCAACTGACAAATAAAACTCATATGAACAATTTTGGATTTTAGCTAAAGCCAATAATGAAATGCCAAAGTAGTTTAACAGGTGTACATCAGACAAATATTACAAACACTGCCACACTGTTAATTCAGGTTAAGTTTCCTCTCTCTCTGTTTGATTGTGGTCAGGAAGGAGGACTAAAACTTGCATAATTGTTAGGAAGATCATCCTTTCTTAAAAAGACAATTAAATATGCCACTAGTGCCGGTATTTCTTTTTTCTTTCTAAATTGTAGCATTTAATGAAGAGCTATGGTATAAACAACCATTTGTTGTCATAGTGAAAGTACAAGTTAAGCACATAAATTACATATAGGCACCCCCCATCAATGATCCATGTATGAGAGAGGATCTTTCATCCAAGTTAAATCCCAGCCATTTCAACAGTGTAATTCAGTGCCACTATTGCTATTTGTGGATGTCAGCTCTATGAAAAGTAAACAGCAACATGACCAGACAATGAATAAATGAAGCCACTGGGACTACTACTCTGTGGCTCGAGATGTCGATGCCTAGTTTGTGCCAAGAAATTGGCTCAGCATTTTAATATGACTATATGAGGTTCCTTTAAATCTATGTGCACTTCAAGTATCAGTTTCTGTCCAGCCATTCGCTGAAGGCCATAACTTTTACACCTCATGATGACCTTTACACCTCATGATTAGCACTCAAGGAAAGATTCTTGGGAAGTGCAGACGGTTGAGAAATAAGTAAAACAGTAGTAGCTTAACCTAAGTAGTAAGGAATCGTATTAGTTGGAAGAATCTCAAATCAAAGACTTAACACCTGACATTCTAGTCAGCAACCAGACATCCAAAAAGTGCACAACTGATCCCCACTCGTACATGTAAAATGTAATCAGGCTTACCCTAACTATTAGGATGTCTTTCCTGGTTCAAAACTTATCCATGAAACCACAAGCCAATTTAACATCAGACATTCTGAATCTAACACTGAAGGTAGATAGATTATTAAATAATCTGAAGGGAGATAACTATGAAAAAAAAGGTGCCAGCACAGCAAATGGACGCATGCATGACAGTGTTATGATCCACATGCATCCAAAATGGTGCTGCCTTTCACAAGAGAATATGCAAAAATAAAAGTGATAAACATGGAGACATAAAGTTAGAGAAAGAAGATTCCACCATGTAAATACCATTACACCTGCACCGCTAGGTCCGCAAGATTCACTGCAGTCATTTTGACTACAAGAACTCAGTTACCTATATAAATATCTGTAAACATAAATTTTCACTTTCACAATCAATACCGAAAATGTCAGACAATTCTTCCACCATATACCACTTCATACTGCTAGAGTTACATGTATAAACACTTTAAAATAAGGATATTAAACCTAACAGCTGCGATACTGAAATTAACTACTATAAATTAGCTCCGGTTGTCTTTGACATAATTCTCGTGCACAAACACCATAATTTTCGTATTATTTCCATAGAATTTGGAAACACTATCTAAAAAGCTCCTAATGTCCCTATTTTCCACTAATGTACAGTAAATCCTTCTCTATTTCATGTTTTACTCCTATTAACTCAAAAATTACAGAAGTTTCGTACAGAATCAAGCTAAAATTTAAACGGAAATGGAGTAATAGCAGAAGATTATGTTAACATGCGCGCATTTCAGTGATCCGATTATACTGAGGAAAGAACAGCATTCCGATACAAATACCAGTACCGGAACTTCAACTTCGACGGGAACTTCTGCCGAGTCCGGTGGGGTTGCACGCCCGGAGCAACTTAGTATTATTCGCCAGTCTTTTGTGTTTTGGGAGATATATCTTGTATGGCCCAATTATAATTGAAAGAGAATGTATGGGCCTTTGACTATACTCTCACAGCCCAATTTGGCTATTTGAAAGTGGGTCAGAGACTTACGGCCCATTTATAAGTGAAAAAAATGTATGGGCATTTGCCTATACATGGACCATTGATTATACTCAGCCCAACATGGCTATTTGAAAGTGGGTCAGAGGCTCACGGCCTAATTATAAGTGACATCAGATATATGGGCCATTGAGTATACTCTTACAGCCTACTTAGCTTTTTGAAAATGGATCAGAGGCTCACGGCCCCAAAAGATGTACTTCCATGTCCCTACTTAAATTGAATAGAATATTTTTCACAGAGTTAAAAACACATTTGACCGTTAATATATTTAACTACGTATAATATTGACACATAAAAGTTATCTTTTAGAAACTATGACAAATCCAACAATATTACATACGATAACATTATTGCTTATACATCATTATTCAAATATACGATAAAAGTTTGATCAAATAGTGAGTGAGCAATTTGAGATGAGAGAGAGGGAGTAAAAATATTGTGGTGAAGATTGAAGGAAGACACGAGTAATTGTAAGAATGTGCAACCTTCACTTCTGAAAGAATCAGATTCCCCAAAAAAAATCTGCAAGAAACAACATTAAAAAATTGATGGGATAAAAGTGCCTCTTTGGTTTTTTTTTTCATTTTAAAAGCGGTTCAAAATTAATAAAATGCGTTTCCGCATCTAAGGGCGATCGATCAAAGACGGAATCGCCTTTAATTAAGGTCCGAAAACACTTTCGAGTTCGGAAAATCCTGTCATAGGCCACCAATTTATTTCTAAGTCAGTTCTAACTGTAGAACCGCATTTAATGAGTTGTATTTTGGCCCAATGTAAAAGCAAGTGTTAGAAAATTCTTAAACCCAAATGGCCAAATCCCTCTTCATTTTGCAGAAACCCAAGCCACGCCCTATTCCTTCTCCCACCCTCCACTAGCCAACTTTCCACCCCCGCTACACTCACTGTGCCACCCTCACTCTACTGCCGCTACACTCACTGTGCCACCCTCACTCCACCTCCGCCATCCCCACCAGACAACCCTCACTCTACCGCCGCCACCATCTCCTTTCTCCACCCTCACGCCTCTGCCGCGTCGCCTCCACCTATGTGCTTCTGTCAGTCTCCTTCGCCGTGAAGCTTTGCCATTCGCTCTCCTCCACCGTTCGTTGGGAAGTTTTGTCGATTGGATCCGTCGTTTTCCGTGAATCCAAAGAGGGTGGAGATCGATGCCACTCGTTGGAGATTGCTTCCGTTGCATCGCCGCCGGAGATGGAACAATTGATATCGACGCCGAAGGACGCCGTGTCGTTGTTCTTTTTTGCAATTCTATTGGTGTTCTGTATGCTATTGGTGGTGTTCTTTTTTCGCTTTGGGTTTTCTTTGCTATCACAGTTTTCGACAACTATTTTTTTGGAAGTCCAGAAATAGATTCCGAGTTCGGAACCTAGTTCGGACCTATTAAAGGCGGTTATTTGAACCGCCTTTGATCAAAATCAGTCAAAGGCGAAACCGGAGAAGGCCATTTGAAAGTACCTTTAATGATCTGATATAACCACCTTTAATGACCCCTTCATCCACTAGTTTATAACAATATTATTGTGTACTCCGTATGATATTGTTGAATTCATCTTAGCAAATAGTTTATAACTATCAATTTTTTATCTGTTATTATTATACGTAGGTAAACATATAAAAAGTCAAACATATTTCTTAAACAATATGATAATGATTGTGGTGCAAATAGAGTTTGGATGAAGAGAGTAATATAAACTCTATAATAAAAATTCGATTGGAGTTCCGGCGGTTTGGAAGCGGAGCGGCCCAATTCCTCTTTCACACCGATCTATGCGGCTGTGTAGCTGTGAATGGAGGCGCTCGATGGTGGTTGTGCTCCGCCAAGTGAAGGAAGGTGACTAGTGCGGCCATGGCAAATTAATGGTGAGGAGGTCTAGAATGCACCGGTGAACGAGGGTGGTAGACGTTACGCATGGTGCCGCGGATGAAGAGGGGACGGCGGAATCGTTCTGCAGTGGCTAAAAGGACGAAGGAGCGGCAAAAGTGTGTTGCGGGTGGGAGGGAGGGAGGGTTTAATTTGTTGAATGATTTTGCAGAGTAAGGTTCAAAAGTTTTTCATCTGAAGCATAGATAAATTGAAAGCATCACAAGCAAGCTAAAATTATACGATGCTAAATTTGATAGAAATAAAACTGTTTATAATTGAACTTGAAACGTGTGGGCGTGATTAAGTTGAGAAGGTGGCAAAATACACGAATAAAACTTGGCGGAAGTTACTAAAAGGGGATGCTTAAGCAGATTGAACACGTTTTAATGGGGGCCAGCCATGATAACAAAAAAAGGGCCTTTCCATGTCCATAACGCAGGATTCATTTTTCATTGCTCAGCAAATTCAATCTCACACTCATTCTCACGCTCCCCTTTTTCGTTGCTTCATTCGGGTGACAATGTTCGTATCCCCACCAATCGTCCTTTTACCAAAATGCCCTCTCTCTTTTTTAAAGATATTAATTATTAAACTGCTCTCAATATATATATAAAAATCTTTCTTAAACAAGTGTGTTTTTTAGAACCGGTTTTAGTAAGTAGGTGTGCGTATTATAAAAAATAATTAAAATATGATATTGAGTCTGAGTTTTAGTTTGATATTTTTAATAAAAAAACTCAAGAAAAGATGAAATGAACTTTTGAATGGGATGATTATTTTAAACTTCAAAACTAAAGTTCAATTACTTCTCGTTCTAGTTTTAGTCATATACTTTTCTTGCCGTTCCGTCACAAACTATACACTTTTTAAATTTAGAATTATTACAAGAAATATTAATAGCAAGAAAACATTACCACCCATAATTAACGTTAAAAAAATTAATCAAATGAAAACCTCAAATTAAGGTTAAATTAAAAGGCCGACTTGTTTTTCTCTACCTAATTGCATTCAAATTAGTTCAATTTAATTTTATATTTATTTACTATTTTTTATTAAATTTATTTTACACTATCAATTATATTAATATTAATGCATAAAAATATTTATTTTAATTTATTTTAGATTAATTTATTGAATTTTAATTCAAATCAAGCAAAAATACACAATCTTAATAAATAAATAATTATATTTTTTACTCACTAAAATTTAAGCATGGATTACTTTGTAATTATAAACATGTGAATGGAATGAGATTCTTTTTAAAGGGTACAAATAAATTTAGAGAAAATAAATTTTGTCTTAATTATTGTAGAAAGATATTGTACTAAAGTTTAGATGGCCCTCCCAAGAAACCATCTCCTAAAAGAATATGCTCAATATTAAACTGATCCTTTAGTTTCAAAATAATATATGAGCAGTTTTTTCCCTCCACCTCCTAAAAGAATATGCTCACATAATATTAAACTGATTCTTTATTTTCAAAATAATATGGCTTTGTTTGGCAGGACTTTTTAGCCGCTGTACTTATAAACAAAACACTTTTTGATGTTTGGTAAACTGCTAAAAAGTAGATTATTTTGAAAGTAGAAGTTATTTTTGGGGGAAAAATAGAAGCTGTTCTCCCTTTGCTTTCAAAATAAGTCAGTTTTGTTTATAAGCACAGATCTACCAAACAGACCCATATGATCCGTTACCGTTATTTTCCTTTTAAAATTTTCAAAACTAGAGATAATGAAAAGAGGGGTATTTAAGGAAACTGAATGAGTCAAGTGACTTGGAGCCCAATCCATTCTCTCACCAAAAGAGGGGAACAGTTAAGCACCAGACCCCTCTCGGACCCACATTTCCCAATTTGCATCCCAGCCCCTCAACAACAGATTAATTACCAAATAACGTTTCACCCCCACTATAAATAACCACATCCCTTTCTTCTCGGATTGCAGGAAAAAAAACCCCGAAACCGCAAAAACAACCCCACCGCCACAAACCGATGTTGCCGGAATCCAACTCCAGCGCTAATTCCGGCGAGGTCACTCCTGGATTCCAGCACTGGAAGTCGCCGGTGCCGTACCTGTTCGCCGGACTCGGTCTGATGCTGGGGCTCATCGCATTAGCTCTCCTGATTCTGGCGTGTTCGTTCAGAAAAACCTACACTGATAGCGCCGATGACGGCGGCCGGGAGAAATCCTCGCGCCGGCCGCCGCTTCCGAACCTGGAAATGGAGCCGAGGATAGTGGTGATCATGGCCGGAGAACTCAATCCCACCCATATCGCGAAGCCCGCCGCCCCTTTCTCCGGCCGCCGCCCCACCGACGCGGCGACGGAGGTTTGAAACGAAATGAAGTGATTAATCAGTATCTGAGTATCCCATTCATTAATTCATTAATTAGGGGAGCAAGCAGGGGCGGAGTCAGAAAGAATCAGTGGCAGGGGATGATATGAAAATTGCCAATTCTCCTTCATATTGGAGGGGTTGGAAAAAAATTTTAAAAAATTTACCCTAAAATTTTCTGTAAATTTTAGTTTGGCGGGGACTGGAGCCCCCTCCAGACCCCCCTTACCTCCGCCCCTGCGTGGAAGAGTCTCATGTATCTGGTATATTTTTATTTTTTTGTCTTGCGGGAACGGTAAATTAATTAATGAGAATTTTTTTTTTGAAAATCTCGGAAATTTAATGCGGGTCTAATTACACTAGAATTGCGTGATTTGTATGTGTCTAGCTGTTGTTGAGTAACAGTAATTGCAATTAAGGAAAATACATTGGGAATTTAATTCACTCATCTGGAATGAACTGGAAGGTGGTACCGCACAATATAAATGAGCATCATTTTTTTCCTGCTGAAATCGTCTGTGTTGGATCATGCAAAGTACTAGCTAAAAGTTGACACTTAGGAGAAAAAATTGACATGGTTTTGCAAAGATTTTACTCATTTAAAATGATTGGGATTTTGCAAACATCTCGTGTTGTAATTTGTAAAAGAGCAATCTTGGAGAAAACAGGAGGAGCGGGAGCTGCTTCGTCCATTCGGAGAACAGAAAAAGTAGTCTTGGAGAAAGATGTTCTTGTAAGTTGTAAATCAAATGAAGGTTGGACATTTACATGGTCGTTTTTTCCCAAATTATCTTAGGATAGAAGATTACTGGAATATTATAGAATTAGAAGAATTATTGTATAACGCATTCTCTTTATACTCTCTTATATTCTACTCCTTCCGTCCCTACTATATTTGCACTTCATCCATTATCACGTTATTAAGAAAACAGTTAATAAGTTTATCTACGTATAATAACGGTAAAAAATTGATATTTAGAAACTACTTGCTACAACGAATTGTACAATATCACCTACAATAATATTATTGTTCATATATCTATTCAAATATACGGTCAAATTTTGATAGAGAATAGTGTCAAAAAAGTAGAAGTGCAAATAAAGATGGGACAGATAGAGTATTTACATATTTTATTCAATAATGCAAACCCCAATCCAGTAGAAATCACTTAACATTCAACATAATTACGTCATAATTTTTTTAGAGTAAAATGCTAAAATAAACCTAATTTTGGGATGAAAGTGTCAATATAACCCTACTACAATCTCAGAAAGTGTAAAAATAATCTTTGAATCCGCAAACTTTTTAGTCAACGGTTTGATGGCCAGATTATGTTACAAAGACCATTTTACCCATGCCCAAAAATTGAAGAAAAAAATACTGAAAGATGAAAAAGATACTGAGCAGTTTTCCTCTTTTCTTCTATGGCAGAGTGGAGGCGGAAAGAGATGCAACAGTGGAGGAGGTCGGGGAAGATGAAGGGTCCAGCTCGCAGCCCAAAATATAGTCCACCCTATTTCTGCCATGGATCCCCCCATAGTTCTAACATCGAAAATGGTCTAAAACATCATACTCTCCCAAAACAACTTATAGGTTTCACTAAAACTACCATTTTATGCTTCTCGGAGAAGAAGGGTTTCGAGGGTTTCAATGAGAAACAACAGTGGCGGGGTCAGGGAAGGAGGAGAGAGTAATGGTGGTGAGTGCTGGGGAAGAAGAAGGTTTTCCAGCTGGCGTGGAGGTCGGGAAGGAGGAGGGAGCAACGGTGTTGGGGGTTGGGGAAGAAGAAGAGATTGCGGTGGGCTTGGTGGCGGAGATCGGGGAATGAGAAGGAAGCGGCGGTGGTGGGAGCCGGGGAAGATGAAGGGTTTTCGGTGGGTGTGGTGGCATAGGTCGGGGAAGGAGGGGGGAGCAGCAATTGTGGGGCTGGGAAAGATGAAAGGAGCACATATGGGCTGCGGTGGCAACACACTATGGTGGAGGCGGCAAGCGGTGGTGACACACGGTGGTGGAGGTAGCAGGCGCGCGGTGACACACGGTGGTGGAGGCAGCGGCAGCGCACGGTGGTGTAGGCGGCAGAGCTTTGAAGAAGATAGATAGGTTTTGAAGAAGAAAGATTGATTTGTCATAAGAATATTATTTGTCATTTCATTTTCTAAACTTGCCTGAATTCATTTGTTCAATGTCGAAATTAGGAAGTTTGACTATATCGGCACAACTTTTTCAAAAGTTATGGTTAGAATGACACATATAGTAATTAGTTAGGGTTAAATTGACACTTTTTGAGATTGCACGATTATATTGACACTTTCATTGTAAAATTAGAGTTATAAATGTATTTATCCCAATTTTTTTACTATTGACATTCTATTTTCTTAGCCCAAGCATTTGCAACTCTCTTGTTCAAGCACACTTTTGATTTTTTTTCCCAATCAAGGCACCAATCATTTTGAGTTAACTCCATTTATTTGAGTGAGTTACGTAGCGTAATGAGATCATCGTAGTTTTAAATTTTGAACCGAGATTATTAAAGATTGAAAATTTTAGTATTCCTTTAGGAGGTTTCTTTCCCGAAGCAAAAAGAATGAAATGCGAGGCAGCCTGGGCCGGCAATATTGACCCATAATCCGCGGGTCAAGCATATATTCTATTAAAGCAGGTTGTTCATTTTAAAATTCAAGTGAATATGGGTAAAATGGGTAAGGGGTCAAATGAGTAATGAGTTAAATGAATAATAAAAAAATATGGGTCAAATGATTTAGGTTTACGGGTTGACCGTGGGTCGACAAAATGGTTGAACCCTTGGGTTTACCATTTTAATTGTTCATGTAACCCGTATGAAGTAGAGCAATCCGACACAACTTTTTTTTGGCAAATTCAAAACAACTACTGGGTGAATAGATCGGTAAAACTAAAATGAAAATAAGCGGATTCGAGAGGGCCCCCAGGTTTGGGCAATAGAGGAAGAAAAACAGGGTATACATGAAGAGTCCGTCTCCTATGAGACCGTCTCATGGTGAGACGAGAAGTAAATCATAAAAAGCAAAAATCTAAAACATAAACTTTTAAATTTTGGGATTAAATAATAGGTTTTTATGGTTTAGAGTACTTTATTAAATTATATTTGAAACCACATCTCTAATTAAACTTTATAATATTTCACATTAATCCTTGGTCTCACTGTGAGACGGTATCACACGAGACTTTGTCATACATGAAAATTAAAGATCTGATGCTGCCATGGTTAACCACATTTCCACCTTCTTTGAGCTCGCCAAAAAGACTATCAGACCGAAACTTCCACATCTACTTATGCTCCACTCCCGTGAATCTATCCTCCGTCGAGAAAAAACTCACCGGAAAATACTCCGACTCCATAGAATCAGTCGAGTTCCATTTCCCTTCCTCATCGGACTAACAAAAGGGTCTGGGCGGTGAGTTTAGGTGGAGTCAAGGAAAAGGCTTCAGGCAGCGCATCCATCTCGCGCCGATGACACATACTGACCTATGTTGATTTTGAAAAATCCCATATTATTTATTTGACTTCAATTAAATTAGTTTACGAGGAGGGTTTCTTACATGGAAAAAGTATGATATATAAAGTCTGGAACCTATAGCATCGGTACGATTCTGGGTTGTACGGGTACGGGTACATTGAAAATTAGGGGGTACGGGTACAAAATAGGTACGATTATAAATAAAAATTAAATAAATATATATTAATAATAATAATAATTAATCATTTATGAATAAAAGATAATATGATTTTATATTGTAAACAATTTAAAGTAAATGAAAACATCCAAATGTAGTTTAAACTTAATATTTATCATAATAATTAGCAAATAAACTACATAACAAGATTATAATTCGATGTTTAAAACAATAAGACTAAAATAAGCAAACACCAAATAAAATTTATCGTCCAAATCAACGAAAAACATAACAATAAGCATGAAAAGTGAATGAAAAACATCAATCTTCAACCACAAAATCTTTCTCCAAGTCCGGCGAACGAAAGATTTTTCTCTATTTTTCAACTTTTCATTTTTTCTTATTTATAATTATAATTATAATTTATTTATTCAGAATTAATAGGGTACAATGTACCCCAAACCGTACCCTTCATTTTGACCGTACCCCTGACCGTACCCGTACCCGTACCCAGTCAAAATACCCAAAAAGTCAAACCGTACCACGAACGTTCCCAGACCGAATCCGCACCGACATTGGAACATCAGCGAATATTGAGTCTATTTTCTAGATTTATTTATGTGATTGATTATACCATCTTCCGATTACAGTTCAGAGAGAGGATATGCATTAGGCACTGAAATGAAATGTTTTGATGGTTATTCTGATATCATAACATTATTTAATATGATAAAATCATTTAGAATTAGATAGATGCATAAAAATGATGGTTCACAGTTTGGAACATGTCATGAGATCAAATGCGGAAGCTAGATAGTCCAATTCTATGGTAACGTGAAAAAGAAGTTCCGAACTTAGAAGTTCTCTAGGAAAATAATGTAAATGAAAATTTGGTCAACCTTGTGATGGAGAGGGAGACAAACCTACTCATAAGTTGAAGGTGCATATAAGAATAGATTACAAGCGCAAAAAATAACAATGTTTGAAACATATCTTATTTTTTGTAGGAAATGATTCCGTTAAAGGGGACATTATTAATAATTGAGTATTACAAATATATTTGGATTTCCCAAATGGTTATCCTTGCTCATGCCTTTCTGCACATTTGGTTGCCTTGTCAATTTTCTTGGTATCATGAGTCGCCTACCTCAATTGTATTTATCTTCTTGACATTTCTTTTCATTTGTTTGTACATGTCAACCATGAATGAGGTGTCGTCCTCACCACCTATAGTTGGGAGCGTAAAATTAGAATAACAGTACATACGAAAAACGTCAATAATGGATTTAATGAAAAAAATTCACCTTCATATGTGCGCCCTCTCTTAGTATTTTTTTCTAGAAACTCCGTGCAATCATATCACATAGACGATTTTACCCTTCTTGTTATCAAATAACTTCTGGTCATACAATTTAGGAGGCACTGCCTAGCTCCAAAATGCAAACCTGTTATCCGAGTTTAGGTATTGGGCCTTCTTCTACGAATGCACAACAAATGCTATTATGTGTTGCATAATAGCATAACTGGGATTAATCTTCACCCTCTTAATCAAATAGTAGAACAACATAATAGTGGTGATTGTGGGTTAACAAATGTGACCCCTACGGATACCAAACTCCGTGCTACCATCTTATATACAATCATTTACTCTATTGTCAAATACTTTGGTTTATAAATGTTAGAAGACTCATGATGATGGAGATCAGGGTACGAATACCACCATAAATGAAGACATTCCACGTCTTGATCAAACATTCAAGGGTTATGTTCGTGATCCTCTAAGCAACATGA
>JAULKM010000012.1:15281449-15294114 GCA_032355605.1 Rubia tinctorum | reverse complement strand
AAAAACACAACTTTTATGGCCTCATTTGAAGCACCCAGTTTTCCTAGGCATTTTAAGAACAATTTTGATTTGGGGAAAGATGTTTCCGTACAAAGCAATGAGAACACAACTATTTTAGACCAATACTCTTGTTCACTTTAAACGGGCTCTTAATTGTTTTGATTTGAGATGTTGGGTTATTTACACTTATAATCCTAACTTTAGGTTCAAAATGTCAGTATAATCTTGAAATCTCATAAAGTGTCAACATAATCCTAACTTATTATTGTATGTGTCAATCTAATCCTAACTTTTAAAAAATTGTGCCGATATGCCCAAACTCTATCTTTCCGGCGTTGATCGTGTAAATTCCGGCGAAGGAAATGACAAAAACAACCTTTAGCAAAAATTTGAAAATTTTGTGCCCGAAATACCCCTCAGAGTTATACAGGGTTATATCTGCACTTCCAATATAAAGACATAGTTATTTCAGCACATAGTTAATAAAATGAAGGTTATTTCAGCACTATGGACATTTGAGAAATTAATACTCGAATGCCTATACAACATATAAGAGTCATAAGGAAGGCAGCAAATTACGTCAACTATATCCAAAAAAGACACCAACTTAAATTCACAGCAGCCACCTAACATTACAATCATTCAAAACACAACAAAAATTATGGGAAAAAACGTCTCTTGTTCTGACAGTACATGAAACAAAACTAAATCTCATCCATTATTAGACTTCACAACCAACCCTTGCTTAACACCATAAACAACCCTGACACAGCCAAACAAAACAAACCTTAACATCTCAATGAGCCCAGAAATAACAATAAAACATGCAAAATTCTAAAAACCATAAAAACCCTAGGAAATTCACCCCCAATGGCACATTTTACCCCTAAATCTCAAACAATGAACAAAATCAACTCCATAAGGGGAAATAGAGGTAACAACTGGGGGAATATCCAACACATATTGACGAGAGATTACCATTTTGGACGATGCCCTGTTTTAGGAGGTGAAGTCGGCGAGAAAGACACAAAACAAGGAAATCCTCCGGCCGCTTGCAGACGAGGAACGAAATATGTCGATACCGACGATGAACAACGGACGATTGTAGAGATGAAGGGCGACGAGGCAATGCCTCGGTTTCTGTGCTTCAAGCTGAAGAAGGCGGGAAGAAGGGTGGAGCGGGAAGAAAGTTTGGGAAATAATAGAATATGCAAGAGGAAAATAGGAGAAAAGGAGAAATAACGTAATGGGTAAGGACGTCATTTCATATTTTTTATTTTTTATTTAAAAAATAAGAGCAAAAATGTATTTTCACCTTATTCCAACAGTAAAATAGTTGACTAAAAAGTCAATATGGTCAAGGGTTATTTTGGCACATTCTGATATTGCAGGGTTATATTGGCACTTTCAGTCCAAAGTCAGTGTTATTTTAGCACTTAACTCTTTTTTTTAATTCAAGGGCAAAATCATCTTTTCCTTAAAATCTAGCCATAAATCAACAGACTGAAAAGTCAAACGAGTCAAAGGTTATTTTGGCACTTTTTGAAATTACAGGGTTATATTGTCACTTTCAGCCTAAAGTCAAGTTATTTTAGCACTTAACTCTAAGATGTTGGTTGATTTATAGCTGTAAAAAAAACTAGAAAAATATGTGCTCTGCAATCAGTTTCCGTTTTAAGATTTGATGTTTTTTTCTCTAAATTTAACTACACCCAATTCTACACGTTCTATAAATTTCATTTCCATATAATTTGGCTTAATTTAAATTATTTTACTTAATTTTGGTTGATTTCAGTTTGGTTCTATTAAAAACAAGCGGAAAGAACATTACCTAGTAAACAAACCCGTTATTATGAAACCACTCACTCAGTATGTCCTTGAAGAGGAACGTACTATCAAGATTAGATATCAATCTCTTCTATCTCAAAAAATAAAAATAAACAGTCTTCTTTTTCTAGCCAGAAGAAACACCCAATATCTGAATTAGACAATCAAAAGATGCAAAGGGACTATCAAACTAATTTCAATCAAACAGGGCTCTCATCTGTTTAGCATGACTTATAAGCTGTTTTGCTTATAAATTAAGCACTCTTAACGGTTTGATGAAGTTCTACAAAATATAGCTTATTTTCAAAGTAGAAACTTGCCTACATCATAGACTCAATGGAAGCATAGATAATTGCAACCATATATGCATATAAAATAACCACCGCTTTTTAAAATAAACCAGTTTTACTTATATATCCAACACACCCTGAGTCAATAGACCAGTACGCTTTTCCTGTGTTAATAGGAAGAAATGGATTGCAATTGAGGGGCCAATTTAGTTACTAATGCTTTGCCAGATGCCCACGTTCAAATGCCAACATCAGTTCCTTTCAAAAAAAAAAATGCTGACATCAGTTCACAACTGCTTCATTGCAACCTCAAATGCTTCTTTTCTAAGAGCTAGTGGAGCTATGAAAGCCAAAAAAAAGAGGACAATATTCGCCCAGTACTACAAATAGGCCATACCCAAACTAATGGGGAGCTAAAATGGATAAAACTACTTCCAAAACCACACCATATATGTTTGCCATTCCAGCATCCACACATTACTAAATCAAACCTAGAATTGATTCCAAGCAAACCAGAAATCAGAAGGATTTTCAGAAATCTGCTTTCAGGCGCAATACACCAGCAAAAAAGTTTACAGTTTAGCTAACTTTAACTTTGAAGATTCTCATTTCGATACCATTCACTCTTTTACTAAACATCAAGTGTCACCTGTCAACTATAAGAATGGTGATACATTAACGGTAACAACACTAGGAGCGGAGGAAGAAAACAAAAAATAGAGAACATATAGAGAGGAGCTTCGCCCCTCGAGTAGCAGTAACTAAAGTGGGAAAGTGTAGCCCTATCGATAATAACTGTAAGGTGGTGATGGTGGTGGTGATGGTGATGATGATGATGACGACCCCTTTATAGCAGTAAGTAACCTTGCAATTTACATGCCAAAATTGCACATTTGCACAAATATCATGTCAGAATCAACATACTTGGTCCACAGATGCTTGTACTAGTTCATAGCAATGTCCAACCAAGGTTTTACGAAGACAGGGCTCTTACCTGAATTCCTTAAAGACTGTTGGTTGGAAAACTGTGGAAACATTCTTCTATCATTGGAATTGTAAGTCGGAAATCTTTGCACCTCACTCATAAGTGCATTTAATGTGAAAGCAAAGTGATATGGATCAACATGTTCATTCGGTTTAAGACAATGTTGCTCCCAACTATCTGGTGCCTCATCTTGTGTCTGCTCAGAACGTCTACTATGGGACGTTTTTTTCAATGGCACGGTGTTAGGATCGCTCACATAAGGCGGGACGAATGGATTATCGTCCGCTATCTCCGCTAAGCTGCTAAGAAAATAAATGGTTAGTAATAAAAATTGCCCCCTCCCTTTGTTTAGTAAGGTCACTCACCAAGTGTATAACACTCACAACTCACAAGGCGGAGGCTAATATGAGGGCAATCGACCAATTTAACGCAAATTTAAAGCAATATAGGAGTAAAGTACTGCAGCTCTTATCTCAAAATTTAAAAATATAAACATGAACCCAAAATTGGGCTCTACAATCTGTAATTCCAAATTCTACAAAGAATAAGGAACAAAATGCAATTTGAATGGCACGAATCGAAGCTGTAATGAAGTTATGATCAAAACAAGAATGCTTCATAGGCAACAAATAAGTTCCGAGAATTTAAGAAACTTTTCCGAAATCAAATGGGATTAGGAATTTAACTCCAAATCCTTCCATCAAATGAACCCTAAGTAATTACTTGCTGCCCAAGACAAATTTTCTGCTCAAATTCATGCCCAAAATTCAAGAAAATCTCTTTTTCCGATTCCGACTAGAATTTTGTTTTCTTTTCCTTTTTCAAACCAGATTTCCTTTTTCTCTTATTTTTTCAGCTATAAATAAAAATCTAACCAAAATTAAATGACACAAAATCAGATTCTTATTCCCCAAATTTTCCAACCGTGTGCAATTTCAAAAGTTGCAAAATAGCCCCCAAACTTTTAAAAATTACAAAACAGCCCCAAAATTCTGATTTTAAACCCGGGTTTCCCGATTTCAAAACCCAAAATTCTGCTATTCTTTGTTTTAATTTTCAAAAAATTTTGGATCCCAAAATTGCCTATACAAAACTTGGAATAAGAAAACTGCGACAACTTCCTCTTGATTCAAATGAATTTCGAGGTATTCAAGATCGTAAGGATCTCAAATATGACACTATATCTAGAAAAGAGACAAAAGACTCTATTTTTTAAATAAGGTGTAATCAAGAATCAAAGAACAATTCAAGATTACAGAATCAAAGAATAACAAAGAAAACAAATAGGATTACGAGCATGCAATAATTCTTCAGAAGAGTGGACAAAAAATATTGCAAGCACGTAAAATGTATAAGATACCTAAAACTACGAAACTGGTCGGAGAGGTGAAGGCGGATAATACTTGTTAACGATCGGACCCTTCGATGTCCTCCTGACTTGATTGATGAAGGTGAAGGCGGATAGTAATGCCAAAGTATTCTAAATCTCAGACCCTTCGATGTCCTTCGACTCTAGATTCAACCTTCCTGCTAAGAAAGATCAAACAAAAATAGTTAAAATATGACACGAAAGAGTTTATAATTTTATGAGTAAAATTTTGAAAATAAATAAATGCAGAAATTCAAAACCCCTGAAGACTTTCGGCCACAAGGATCTTTCGTTTTGCTCTGATACCAACTGATATGAATCTCCTTGCGAATACTCTGGATTTCAGAATATTGAATCTTTGTCTATACTGAGGATATTGCATAACCTAGTATAAACACATGATATTCAAGCGTCTAGCCCGCAAGGTACACTCAATTCCAACTTGCTCTCTAAATAGCCCGCATGTTTAGATCACAAGGTTTCTTCTATCACTAACTAGCCCGTAGGATTAGGTCACAAAGGATATTGAAACTTAATTAACCCGCGGGATTAAGCAACAATGAAGGTAATGAGTATAACTCAAAATTCTGAATATTTGATTGATAAAAGGTTGTATTATTCGCGGCCAAACCCTCTCTTTAAATAGAGGAGATTTTGAACCCCAAACCCTAAACACAATTGGAATCTGAATCAACTTATGACAGATTTAAGAATCTAAATCCATATCTAACTAAAACTTTCAAAGATAACCTAATTCGGCCGTCAATGACTAGAAATATACTAGAAAATTATTATTTTATCTAATCTTACCAAATCTAATTCTAAACAGAATAAAAGGCAATTTTTGAAAACTCTAATGGACTGATTTTCGAAAATACTAACTCTTCAAAAGCCCACATGGCCGAGTTATTGGACTGAAATAAAATAATGTTACAATGATCACACTACCTCATTAAAAAAACTTAGTGGAAAAAAGAGTACAGTGTTCTTCACGACGTTTTCATTTAATCAACAAGCTTGAATAATAAATCCAAGCCCTAGCCAACTTCTTCTTTAATTCTTCATCATGAAGTTGATTCATCAAAGCATTCAATGCCGCATCCCTAAGCTTCATCCTTGACCTTGTCATTGGTCCAGTCATGTCACTTAGAGGATCCCGAACATATCCGTTGAATGTTTTATCAAGACATGGAATGTTTTCATTTATGGTGGTAGTCGTCTTAGGATCTCCATCAAGGCCTCATGTCATGTTTTTTGCAACCAAGAGAATATCAACGCTTCAAGAACTGAGCTACCACTATGACTACTAAATAAATGGCTCTCGTGATGCCAGTGGCAACATCTAGAAGAAGTGTTGTTGCGGTTCTCGACGTTGCACCGGGAGATTGTATTAAACCATTAGTCTAGGCTATTTTGTATTATTCCTTTTGTAGTGATCGGATTGTTTTATGTGAAACAAGGAAGTGTATGAATTCTTTTAATTGTTTCTTCGTATTTCAAAAGAGTTTTGTTCACAGTAGGTTGATAAATTTCTTGTAGAAAATCATTATTTCCTAACAGGCAAACTAATTCAAAGACCTCAAATGAGGCAGTTCATTCACAAAATCAAGCAATGCATGCTTGTCATTTTCATATGGACTGGAAATCCATTGAAACAGCAAGAAAATGGCCAGAAGAAAAACCAATATATAAAATGCAACCTTTGTTTCTCCATCTCACAATTTTTTGACAGAATTGGTGGAAACTGGCAAAAATAAAGAAGCCCTTTTGAGATTCTTACTGCGCTCACTTCCATTTTTAAGCTCAGAAACTGAACATGGAAATACACAAACAGACAAGAAAACAAGAGTGTAACAAAATAACAATGAAGAATGAGAAATGGAAGCTAAAAAGGGTAGAATTTATTTGGCTTTCTAGAATTTGAGCTTACAATTTGAAATTGGAAAAAGGGATT
The DNA here is from genome assembly GCA_032355605.1 of Rubia tinctorum. NCBI lineage: Eukaryota > Viridiplantae > Streptophyta > Magnoliopsida > Gentianales > Rubiaceae > Rubia > Rubia tinctorum. Next base: position 15,287,689 of record JAULKM010000012.1, on the reverse strand, counting down.
GGGTCAAAACACAAGACTGAAATCCAAGCTTTTCTTGTTCCTTTTCTCCTTTTACTTGTTGGTTTTGTGCCAAATTTTGCATCTGGACAATTTTCAATTATTGGATCACCAGAGGATATGCATGTCTTGGCTACTTTGGATGTCTCCTGATGAACTCGAGCAAAAAAAAACACTTGTTCTAACACATTCTTAATTTCCACTAACTAATACATATAATATATAACTGAGGTAATTACAATGCAAGTCAAAATACAGTACTTTCTAAAAGACACAGAAAAACAAAACAACACAAACCAGATGTTGTATTGATGATGTTTGCTTAGAACACAAAGATCGCCGAGAGCACTACGGCGGCGGCACAGGACAAGATAACCGCCGAGGAAACCCTGAAGAACGTGGCTAACTTGGGGCGATTCGACGAGTACAAGGCGCTGACCGACGTCGAAAACCCTGAGATGACAAGGAGAACTACAGCTTGCAGTGAATCTGGATGATCACCGAACACGGTGGTCGGAAAACGGTTTCCGGCGGCGCCTGTATTGTATGGAAGCCAGAATAAAGCAAGAGCGAAGAAGATGGCGATCAACCAAACTCTAAACGACGCCGGATCTATTCTGGTCTCTTGGGGTTTCTCCATAGACGGATGATATTGCTAGTCCAGAATTAATGATGTAAAATGGGTTCAGATTATTCTATAGAGTAGCCATTTTTCTCCTCAAACTATCGAATAAAATAAGAAAGAAAGACCGTTCTAACAATCACCGGCCGGCTTTGAATGGAGTGGGTAAATAGAAATGGAAGAAATCCTCCGCACGTTACGCGTCGAGCATGCAATAAGTCTTTGGAATGCCCTCAGCTTTTGACGTTTTGCCATCTCTTCCTCACCTGCTCTTCTGTCTTGTGTATATCGGTACAAATGAAATTGATGATATAATATTATGTTTTGTATATTGTAGAGGGTAATTCAAGTGTTCAAACTCACTCTTGTTAAAAATTGTGAATATTATATTTGATAGGGTTTACCTATGTTATCAGACTGTGTTAGTGGTTCTCGCTGTGGTTTTCCAACCTGCAGTTGGTCGATGGTGAGATTGTGGTGGTTTTGACTTTGGTGGTGATGGTTCGTTAGTGGCGCAACATTAATTTGGGTGTTCTCAGGAGGACGTTTTTGGCTATTCAAATTGATCCACTGATTTTCAGTATATTCGAAAGTGTTATCTCCTAATTAGATCATAGCAATATATAATTTGGTTGATTGTATGTAATCTTTTTTTAAAAAAAACTCCATATTTTTAATACTACTACTCCCTTCGTCTCAGACTAAACTGCAAGAAATCTTTTTCACGATTTTCGAGAAACATGTTTGACTACGTATAACAACAACAAATAAAAAAAATTAATATTTAAAAAATACTTATTACGTTGAATCCAATAATATCACATATGATGATATTATTATTTGTATATATATATATATATTCAAATATGTGATTAAGGTTTATAGTCGTGGAGTAGTTTAGTGTGGGACAGGGAGTATCATATTTAGAAAGTAACGTATAGCGAGTAAATTGTATGGGAAGTAACAAACCCTTGTCATTTCCACTTTGTTTCGGTCAAACGGAAAGAATTAATTAAATTATTGATGCTCCAAACTCCAGGCTCCAGAAATTAACGTCACAACGCACAGCCATGGTGCCCCTCGAATTCCAGAGATCAAGGGACACAACTCCAGCCATGGGATTGGATTCTTTCAGTGACAGTGCTCCGGCGCCCAAACTATATAGATTTAACAGCTCGGGCATCCTTGTATGTGAGACGAAGGATAAAATGATGTTTCACCAAAAAGATATGGTATATAGATGATATGCAGTAATAGTCTACATATCAAGTTTTTTTGCTACTTAATTTCCTGCCCTCTCAGTTTTTCTGTTTTTTGGTTCAGGAAAAACTCTCCACTGGAAGTGCGACCAAGGAGGCTTTGCCTGATAAGTCAGCAGTGATCATCGAACTGAGAAAGCGCCCCCAGTGAGTGACTTCTTGCATATTTTGGTTGGAATTCAACTAGCTGGGGAAATGAAATCTTGGAAACTTATCTGAGATTTTGGTGACAAAGTTTTAGTACTCCCTCTAAATTTCTAACATGGGTTCCGTTTGACTGCAAAAAAAATCAAGGCATGTTTGACCATCAATAACTTTCATTGCATACATTAACACACGTCATGTGTGGCGTATTTGGATTCTCCGTAACATGTAGTTTTTAAAATGTAAAATTTTATAGTTCGTTATTGTATAAAATTAAAGTTGTCGGTGGTCAAACATGCCTTGAAAAATTTTCAGAAAAAATTTGAGTTATTTTTAAGAAACCAGAGGGAGTATCTATGTTTGTGCAAATTTTCGTACCATCATTAATATATAGTGTCATGTTTTTGTTCGTTATGACATCAAGTGAAGTACTCTCAAAAGATTGGGTAGCCGCTTCCTTCTCCTCGCCATGTTTGTATTTGTACTTGCTTGGTTACATAGAATGGGATCACTTAAACTTGGAATTGTTCTTTTCGAAAACATAAACTTGGTAATTAAAATAGAGTTATATTAGAGATTTATTACTCTGTTGGTGTTTAATTAGACCTGGCAAATGGTTCTCCGAGTCTGGGAACATGTATGCACATGGCACTAGTGAAAATAGGCGTGTAATTAAAGGAGGTTCTATACCGGAGAAGTCTTAGTACAGTATTTAATGACCTATGTTTTCACTTTAGTGTGGGTAAGGGTTTCAATCAGTTTGGATATAATTCCACATGTGATGGGTATCAGACTCCAATCGTGTATGTTAAGATTCTTGTCTCATTTGGGTTTTTTTCGATTTCAATTCTAAGACGGAATCACCAAAAATCAGTTGTCTAAACGACTTTGACTCGAATTTCTCTTAATTGTTTTTGAATGACTCTAAAGTCAATAAATTTTAACCAGAAAATTAATTTGTTCAGGTCACTTTTTCAAAAAAAAATGTTCAGGTCACTGTCAATATAAGTTTTTCAGATAACTATTCATTTGTATATCATCTGGTTCAAGAATTCGAACATACTCTTTTTTAAAAAAAAACTCAGCACCAATTTTACTAAGCCAGTCTTTTAAATATCTACACTCCTATAATTATAAAATAATAATTATTTTATTTTTAATTTAAATGTTTATTATAATTTGTTGTTTGTTTACGCTACAAGAAAAACCCTTCTTTTACAACAAAAATTATACAAGGGGAATGATAGTGGTTATAAAAAAATACATATTTACAACGGGAAAACAGAGCTAGCCTGTCAAAGAATTTTTTGCAATGAAACCCCATACAACCAGAGACCCGCCCATTGTAAAATCATTTTTACAACGATATTTGTAACTGGAAAATGAGGGTTTTCTTGTAGTGTTAATCTAAAATATTGTATATAATATTTAAATCAAAAGTAGGGTGATATTGCATTTCTCTATTTTCGCTTGACTGATTATGTTTGTAAGATGGGATGAGCCCTCTCTCCTCAACTTTCTGTTCCTTTACACATTGACCACCATTTTGACTTGTCCTCTTTTTTCCTCCTTTTGTAATGCTTTAGTAACAGTGCTACCACTATATAAACTTGCAGGGGATGCTTTGTGCCAATGCGGGAGGATGCAGAGCAGCGGATGGAGACAGCGGCTGCTGAGCCGAAAGCCAAGGTTATGGAAGAATACTGTGCTTTGTTGGAAAAAGCTAAACGACGTCGCAATGAACCGACCATCACTCGGTCCGTGGAAGGAACTGGTGTGCTACATATTGGCCATGCACGAAGTATTTTTGAAGGGCACGTCAAGGAAACGTTGCTGGGAGCAGCCAGGCCAATATATCTTTACGATAAATTGATCCCAGTCAAGGTAATTTTATGAGTAAAGCGCATGCATGCACTCAAGCTCAGCTTTTTAGAAGTGTCCATACATTTTTTAGCTGATTTGCATCGTGCTAAAAAGAAAGGAAAATTTACCCTCCCTCAATGTATATTTAAAATTTTTAAAAATTATTAATTACCAACCACTTGTTCCTCTATCCAAAATTAATTAAAGATAGAAAATATTTAAAGGTACGTGTTGATATGAACAGCGGATGGGAGAAACGAATGGGCAACTCTGTTACCAAATATCACCTGGTGATTACACATGGAACATCACGGAGGAGTTAATGGGAATTGACGAGACATGGAGTCCATTTATTGCTTCAAATAAGGTGATTTTACCTCATATAATGCTCTGTTTAAGGTAATTTTATTAGGCCTTTGACTTTAACTTTGGTTGCGCCAGAAAAATTTGTGGGGGACTAGTTAATTAATTTCTAATAAAATAATATCTAATGAAAGATGCTCAAGACGCGGCTGATGGGTAATTTTTAAAAAATCAGTACCCTTAGAAAATTTCTAGCAAGGGTTGAAGGATAAATTTCAGAAATCGATACCCCCTCCGCCTCTGACGGGCCCAATGTTGTGGCCACTTGATCTAGTCCAAGTGGTTAGAATGATGGGCTTAAACATGAATGTACTTTGAATTTGATAGGTTTGTACTTGTTATGACAAAGTTGGATGTTTACTTCTCATGATGAGATTATTTTGTGAAAGATTTGAACCTAGTAAAAATATTTTGAGGGAAGCCATTTGAACAGTGGAGACTGGAGGCGTCCTCCAAAGAACACATTAAGAGACATCATGTTTGCATTTCTTGCAGCCAATGGAAATACTTGCTAGAGAAATGGGTGGGCACCAGTCAACTTTGATGCTCAGAGAGTTGGACAAATTGATGAAGCAGCATCCCAAGTAAGTTAACTTTTTCCTCTCTCTCAATTATAAAGGTTCTGTAACTCTTTTTGGGCAATAACTTGGGTAGGAAAACAAATTTCTTAAGGGGATGAGAAGGGTTAATCCCTAACTAAACGTGAAAAGTTGTGTTTTTATGGATATATTACTTGTAGTTATACAAACAGTACTCTTGGTGTTGGATTGGAATGGAGCAGCATTGAGTAATAGAATGATTTTCCATAATCAGTTTGTTACTGATTCATGAGAATCAATAAAAGAATACATCAGAGAGTCGTAAGGTAACTACAACTCTAACTCTAACAAACCCTAGTCCTCTATTTGACTAAATCTAACACACACACGTCTCTCAAGCAAAGTGTCGGATGCTCAGAGATACAAAGGTTGGATCTGAAAAAATCAAATAGAGGACAAGAGAGACCCTTGATGAAGATGTCTGCAATTTGGAGCGCAGTGAGAACATGAGCAACGAGCAGCTTGCCAGCTGCAACTAAATCCCAAACAAAATGATAGTCAATGTTGATGTGCTTTGCCCGCTTGTGAGAAATTGGATTCTGAGCCAAGAAAATCGTACTATTGTTATCGCATAACATAATGGAGAACCAAAAAGCGAAATGCAAAGATCTCGCAGAAGATGAGTTAGCCAGACAACCTCGGAAGCCATGTTGGCGACAGCACAATACTCAGACTCGGTGCTGGACGAGAAACGGTAGGCTGCTTTTTGGCGCTTTGGGAAAAAAGGTTTCCACCAAGAAAGATAGCTTAGCCATAAGTGGAACGTTGGGTGTCAAGACAGCGGGCCCAATTAGCATCAGAAAATCCCAACACCTCGGGAGAGCTGGCAGAGCGAAAAGAGAGACCAAAGTGCAAAGTGCCACGAACATATCGGAGAATCCGAGTAACCGCAGCAAAATTATCATCACGAGGGTTCTGAAGATACTGAATAACTGTGTTGACCGCAAAAGCCAAATCTGGACGAGTAATAGTAGATACCAGAGAGCCCTGACCAAAGAACGATAGAGTGTCAAATTCCGGGATGGAGGATTAGTGTTGTTGTGGAGCTGAGAACCGGGCACAAATTGAGTGGAAACTAGAGCCACAACAGACATCCTGACACAAGTAATAATATCCCTAACGTATATTGCCTGACCAAGAAGGAGACCCATAGGAGTGGGTGAAACTTCCAAGCCAAGGAAGTAATGAAGAGCACTCAAGTCCTTAATTAATGGCAAACTCCCAATATGTGTGGTTAATGAATTGCTAAAAAGAGTCGAATTGTTACCTGTAAGAATGATGTCATCGACATAAGCCAACATGTATAACAATGATAATCCCTAATACAGAACAAATAGAGAAGTGTCAGCCAAGCTACACTGAAAACTGAGCTGAACCAAGTAGGTGTTGAAAC
>JAULKM010000012.1:15225929-15237818 GCA_032355605.1 Rubia tinctorum | reverse complement strand
ACTAGATCCAAAAGAAGTCCCCTCAGATCTACCAAAGAAGGATAATCAACCTGACTAACCACCCTGCAATCAGCCACCGTTAAGTATGTTAAAAATTAATAGCAGATCTGTCACCCTAAAAGCACGGGTCGAAATTTTTCTTGCCAAAAGGACAACTAAATTTACACAGATCTAACAGAGGACATACAGTCTAGTATTAACATTATGAAATTGCAAATTGAACATCGCCAATATCATCAGGTATATATGGATGACTGATGACTGATGACTGACTACTCGACTAGACCAGCAATTGATCTCGAACATGTACTAGTTCAGCTAGCCAAAATAACTAACATCCTCTCCACTTTCAATGTGGGATACTCTAACACACACTTTCCATGTGGGATATTCTAACAATGAACAATTTAATTTACATGAGGAATAAGAATGGAAGATTAGCTCTACCTGTCTGCATTTATAAGCCAATCAAATACAAAATTCTCAAGTCCAATCCAAAGTTTCTCTGCAGCATGGAAGGAAATATTAGTGTCAAGAAAGATAACTATCTCTCCACACCCAACAATAATATGATAGAGAAAGGGAGAGAAAAAAATGATATAGCACTTCATTTCAACAACTTCCGAGAACATGGATAGCACCTGTAAGTCCCTCTTGCGGGCAACACTCCACAAATCGAATGCAAGCTGAGCAAAAGATGCACTCCACTGCAAGCTGAAAGACACATAGACTACAGTCAAATGAAGAGCAAGTGAGCTGATATAGAAAATAAGGTGACATTGATATTCACTATAATGGATGATTAACAAACTTTTATTCAAGTTCTTGGATGCCTTTAGGCAGCATGAACAAATTAAGCATTTTATTAAGGCCTCAAACATATTCTCAAAAGTAAATTTTCAACCAGAAAAATACAACCCATGGCTCTCAGACCATCCAATAAGACTTCCCAACGGCCAAGAATGGAAACTGATTAAGATACCAAACATAACAATATCCATTCTTCAATAAACCTCAAATTGTATTCAAGCAAAAACTATCCAAAATTTGCCTTTCCTCTTCAGATTCAAGACAAGAAAAAGATTAATAAGGATTACCAATGCTTCTAATCCTTGGGAGTGTTCAGAAGAATCAATACTCCTATTTAGAATTATACTTACTAAGGGAAAATAAGAGAAATTGCAATTGGAGTATACAGTTGAAAAAACATAATTCAAACTATCTATTATCTTTTGGAAGTAATATAGTGCCGTGGGATCAGGAAATTTTACAAAAATGACAGTTGTAGACAAAACTCATCTTATAGTGCGAAAAATTCAATGGCCATTAAACAAAGTAAGATCAATCAATTAATATTGAAACCTAAGATACGTAAACTATTTTACGATCAAGCGTTGCAATTAACTGGAATGCTGCATGTGATCAGAATGTAAATTATGTAATAGAATTAGACTGCTGTGTGGCCCTTATTACATGAACGGTCAAAAAATAAATTCTATTGGATGCATTTGTCCAACATAAATACAAATTAATAAAAAAGACAAACCTTTCTCTGAAATGTCGATGCATCATTAGCACCTTTGGGAGATTCACTGCAAAGCAATCAGAAAACTTGTAGGAAAAGAACAAAACTACATGCAAAATATTAGCGTTAAAAACATTTAAAACAAAGAGCATATAAGTATCAAGATCTGTAATTTGTACAACATACATAAAATTCATTAAGACACATCTAATTATGCTTTTCTACTTATCTGTGAATATCTAGATATGTAGGGGGGTATTTATCAGGCATATCAAAGAAAGGAGCCATAAGCTCCCCTAAGAATTAAAACTAACCAAATTTCAAGGGGACAAGGGTGGGCAAGTCACAAAAAGGAACATCTAAAGACCCTTTAAACAACTTGGAACCACCTAGTAAAAGTAAAAATACCAACAAAAAAAAGGTTCAAGAACCTTTCTCTCCAGCGCAAAAGGGCTTCCAAAAGTGGCACTGGTGTATGCCGTGCTACCATGGCCAAAGAGTCCAGTACTTGCTCATAAGCTGGGTCTGACGGCCGAAGGTATTGTCCATCCTGAAACCCCCAAGCAAGGATAGCCATAAAACTCAGGCACAAAATACACAAAAACTACTATTTAATATCTTTTAAAATCAACATCAATAAAGAAAAATGAAAATCAAACACATACAAAAGAAACTATTTATATAATCACTAATGATAAATCACTACTCCATAAGAAAATACTCGGGCTTCACACATATAAATGTAATTTTAATGGCGTATCTGAAAACTGAAAACAGCTTGGGAGCTGTCGTGCTACCATGCTAGAAAAAATATGCTTAGGTAAGTGTAGAATGTGTTCTTCCCCCTCGTCAGCATTCGTCGGCCCAAACTCTCACAGTACATAACATCACACTTTCACCTCTCTCATTCCAATCATTAAATTAATTTGAATTCCAAATTTCTAAATCTCCGCATAGACATTCTCAGGATAGGATGAAACCTACTCAGCAGGAACAGTAAATCTAAAAGTGATTACTGATACAGCAAAACAGCTAGAACAGCTAAATGCAAAAATCCTTACTTGCGCTTGAGCAGTTTCTATACGCCGCCGAGCAAGCGGAAGGAACCGCTGCAACAGCGCATCAACTATTAGCTTGGCAGCACTCCCAGCCTTCATCTTCCTTTCTTCTTCCTCAGCTCCACAAAATGCTCTGAATTCCACCAGGACTTGGAATTTCAATCTCTCAACCGAAACATGTGATGATGTGATCCTAATTCACAGTACAGAGTATGAATTTAGCGACAATTGAACACACGAATCAAGAAAAAATCTGGAGAAAACGCGGGAATGAATTACAGAACCTGCAAGAAAATAGGGTTTTAGAAGGAATCGGAGTAGAGTGAGGCTCTACGTATCGGAATGTTATTCTTCGTTGCGCCGTTTGCTTGATCCCTCATTGTTTTTCCACGTCGATTTCACAGTTGGCGACATTCCCATTTTTGTATATTCTCAGACGACTCGCTTCTTCCATCTTTCCCCTCTGGAAATTTGCTGTAAGTTTGCTTCGGGACCCGGGTACGACCCGCATCGTTAATCCGGTCCCGGGCTTTTACTCGGGTTTCATCCTCGGCCCACGGTTCACAGATCCATTATATTCTTAGCCTGTGATGGAAATGGGCTGCTTTCGTATACTAGCCCAACTAGGAGTATGACAGAAAATCGAGCCGGGTGAGACAGCTCTATAGGTCGACAGCAGATCGCGATTATTTCACTCATCCGTGCATCGACCAAAAGAATTAATCCACTTGACTTGACCAAAAGAGCGCAGCGGGCATAAATTTTTATGGGTTCTCCACATATTTGTGCGTCGATGGTAGATCGCGGTTTTTTTCACTCTTTTATTTATAAAAAAAAGTGTTAAAATATCGCAATCTACAGTCGACCTAAATTGTTGTACCACCCGGGATGAATTTTCGTCCAAAAAATGTGTTGAAATACCGCGATTTGTGGGTCGACCAAGAGAATTAATCCACTCGGCTTGAATTTTTGTTAGAGCCATGTCAGTTTATATCGACTATAGGGGTGATATGTGAGATGGGGAGGAATAAAATTATCTAATCCTGCGTACCAACCTGTAGATTTTCTATAGGGCCGAAATCTCCCATTTCCGTTTGAATAAATTACTAACTTTCTAACAATTGATAAGGGCATCGTGGGGGGAGGCTAAGTAGAGGTTTAAGGGCCGAAATATGCATGAAAGTATCGACTATGGGATTTTTGGAGTGGAAACGAGGCAGTGGCTGGGTTGTGATGGGGTCGAGATTTGATTGTATGTTGGTGATTGAGTCGTCTGGATTTAGAGTAAGGTTGAGCACTTTGTAATACTATTCAAATGATTGTGATCGATTTTGACGCTCAGTTATGAAGAGGGAATGCATAGTGGTGGAGCATGGAAGAGAGGGGATGTAGGGTATTTGACGAGTTCAAATGGTAATACTTTGATTTTATGTGCATTGAAAAGCAGGAAACGTGATCGATGTGAACTAATTAATTACAGGGAGAATGGAGATGTAGATTTTGAAAGTAAGTATGGTACAGTAGTGCGAGAAATATTATTTAAATGAACTAATGAATCACAACGAAGTGTAACAGAGATAAGATTTCTTGAAAATAAAAGAGTACTATAATGCGAGAAACATGATTTACGTGAATTGATGAATCACGTTGAGTAACAGAGATAATTATAAACTGAGTATGATATTGCAAGAAACGTGATTTACGTAAAATGGTGAATTAGATTGTGTAACAGATAAACAATTTTTGAATATAAGTAGGATATAATACTGAGAGAAGCGTGATTTACATGAACTGATGAATCACAATCATTAACAAATGTAAGGCTTTTGAGGAAAACATATTGTAATATTGCATTTGAAACTTCTTCACAATTGTTTAGAAATGAGCAGGTAAGATTAACTTTTTTCATTTCACATTTGGACATTTATCATGTATAGAAAATAAAATAAAATAAATATTTTCTTACGCAATTGATCGATCTAACTCACCCCAATCATGTTCCTTTCCAACCTAGTCAGTAGAGTTGAGTCGAGATTAAATTTTTTTACTTACAAATTTTAAAGTCGGTGTATGGGAGATTGTTCGTCATTAAATTGAAAGTGAATCACATTCTGACTTTAATATGACTCACATCATAAATTAACTACATCCAAATTATATTATTCGTTTGATTACGAATATTTGCAGAATCTTGAAAAAATTGGTAGTACCTTCAAATTTTAAACTATTACCATAATACTCAACGTGTCGAGAAATAGGAAGCATCCAACTAAACAAATGGTTTCATAAAATCATTAAGTACAATATACACTCCCTCCTGATAAATATTTCTTAATTTAACTATAAGAATCAAATTAAGTCAATTTTGATCATTATATTTTATTATTATAAAACTATTATCATATAATATATTGTTAAATTCAATTAACATATATTATTTTTTTATTATTATTATAAATGAACAAACAAGGAACTAACAAATTTTAAATGCCTTTGAGACGAATTTAAAAATAAATATTAAAGGACAAAGTTCATATATGTCCCCAGATCTTTGTTTAGTGCGCATATATCTCTTATTTTCAAACGTGCACATATACCCTTCTATGTTTTTCGAAAGGGTATATCTGTTAAGAAATCTGTTAGAGTAGTTCCTGATTCTGCTACCTAACTTCCTTGTATTTAAATGTATTTGTTAGCAGCTTATACATCCGTTCATATTCATAAGGGACTCTCTTGTGTGTGTGTGTATACTTGTAAATCACTGCAATAATATCATCAGCTTCTTAATTCCTTTTATAGTATCAGAGCCATTGTGGTTCGTTTTTCTCCTCAGCTTATCCACTATGCTTCCTCATTCAACCATGCCTCATTTGTTACTGCAATCCCAAACTCTAATGATTCCTCCACCCTATTTGTTGTCGTCACTTTCCTATATGCCACACAACTGACAACAACAAATTATCTATCCCGGAAGCTTCAAATTGAGGCTACTCTCATTGGTTATGGGTTGTTTCGGTATCTAGATGGTACACTTCCAGCTCCTGCAAAAACAATCACCACTAATAATGTCACCACTCCAAATCCTACCTATCAAACTTGGATGAGGCAAGATAAACTTATTTTTGGTGCCCTTGCAGGAACTCTCACACCCACATTAGGCCATCTTCTGTCCAACACTAACACTGCCCAGGAAGCCTGAGAGCTTCTCGCCCATACATTTGCTCGGCCCACAGGGGGTCACATTAAGCAACTAAAAAATCAACTACGTCACAAATCCAAAGGCGCCTCCACTATCACTGAGTTTATGCAGTCTATCAAAAAGATTGCAGACGAGCTCGCTCTTTTGGGTAAACCGATTGATCAAGAAGACCTTACCGACCGCGTTCTTGATGGCCTTGATGCGGATTTTCAATCAGTCATCGACTCTGTCCATGCCCGAGATGTTCCTATCACCTTTGATGAGTTTCATGAGAAGCTTCTAAACAAGGAACTCTCATTTCGCCACAACAAGCCCTCTACTACTTTCCCCGTTGTAGCAAACCCAACCAACTTTCGAACACATACTACCCCCCATTACTAGCTGAAACACATCTACACCACTCATACCAATACAACCAACTGCCCACCGTCCAAACCATTCCTCAGAAATTGCCAATGGTGTAACACTAAAGGACACACCCTATCCCGGTGCTTTACCTTCCAACGCCTTCATCCAAACATCCATATACCAACTCGTCGCCCCCAGTTTAACTCACCTCAAGTGAACATGACAACAGCTACTTGTCCCACAAATCCATGGCTTCTAGATTATGGAGTTTCCCATCATGTCACTGAAGACCTCTCCAACCTTTCTGCTCACACCCCCTACGACGAAACCGACGAAATTGTGCTAGGTAATAGATCCGGACTCTATATCACCCACAATGGTTCAACTACTCCACCCTCTTCAACTTCTTCATTTTCTCTTTCTAATGTCTTACATGCTCAAGCTATGCACAAAAAATCATTTCCATCAATAAATTTTGCCTGGACAATAATGCTACTATTGATCTCACACAGTTTGATTTTTGTGTCAAGGATCTGCATACCCAAAATCTACTCTTGACCGGTTCGGCTAGAAATGGCTTACATGAGTGGCCAACCACTCCGCCTCGGCAACACATTGTGTTCAACACTATTATCTCACCGACCACCTGACACCATCGCCTTAGTCACCCTTCCTAAAAAATATTTCATGTATTTCAAGAAAATTAAAATTTTCCATTTTCCATGCTATATGTAAAACCTGTAAAATGAATAAGAGTCACAAGTTGCCATTTTCTACATCTTCTCTTCTCACAAATGAACCTTAACAAATAATTTTTCAGATGTATGGACCACAACGGTCTGTTCATGTGACCATTACAAATATTATATCTTGTTTATTGACCATTACTCTAAATATATTTTGCTCTACCCCATGAAGAAAAAATCTGACACATTCGATGTCTTTGTCTGTTTTAAAGCTGTTGTTGAAAAATATTTTACAAAATCTATTAAAACGTTTTACTATGATAATGGCAGTGAATTTGTTGGTTTAAAATCACACCTAGCTAAAAATGGTATTGCCCATCTCACCACTCATCCCCATACTCCTGAGCACAACGGGTTCGTCGAGCGTCGCCACCACCACCTAGTTGAAACTGGTCTCTCCCTTCTCTATCACGCCTTCATTCTCATCACATATTGGCCTCATGTCATTGCTATTGTGGCATATCTCATAAATTGAATGCCAATCCCCAACCTCTCATATAAATCTCCTTATGAGACATTGTCTGGCCACCCTCCTTCTTATTCATCCCTCAAATGCTTTGGCTGCCTTTGTTATCCATGGCTACGACCTTACACCACCCATAAGTTTGAACCAAAATCATATCCGTGTGTCTTTATCGGATACTCCTCATACCAACATGCTTATTATTGACTTGATCGACAAACCAACAAAATCTATGTGTTTCAGCATGTAGAATTTGTTGAAAGCATTTACCCTTTTCAACAATCTCAACCTAAACCTCATTGTATTGATCAGTCCAATAAATATACTGGAAACTCCTTTCCTATACCTATGTCCTTTCCAGATCCTTCTTCGTCACATACTACGTTTGTTCCTGTCACTACCTTGCCTTCAACCCCCCCCCCCTTATTCTCACCGCAAAGAACCTCTACCACACCGCCTTCCTCTTCATCTTCATCTTCATCTTCATCTTCATCCTCCACCTCTTCGCTCACATCCCCATCACCCTCACTCCCTCTTCAACTTGTCATTATGACACGATCTAAAAACCTCATATCCAAACCCATTCAAAAATTTAACCTTTCAACCCAACTATCTAAACCTAATCCCCCATTACCCAAAACTACAGCACAGGCTCTTAAGGACCCGATATGGCAGAAGGCTATAACTGATCAATATAATGCTTTGATTGCAAATTCTACTTGGTCACTTGTTCTTATACAAGATGCTTCAAATGTGGTGGGTTGCAAATGGGTCTTCCGTACTAAATATAATTTAGATGCTATGGTGGATTTTCATAAAGAATGTTTAGTCGCTAAAGGTTTCCATCAACTCCTTGGAATAGACTACACGGAAACCTTCAGCCTTGTGGTCAAACCGGTTACTATTCGCCTAGTTCTCACTGTGGCAGTTACGAAAGGGTGGCCACTTCGGCAAATTGATATTAATGATGCCTTCTTACATGGTCGATTGGATGAGTGTGTTTATATGAGCCAACCACTGGGATTTGTAGATTCTGATCGACCATAGCATGTTTGCAAGCTGCACAAGGCCATTTATAGTCTTAAACCAGCGCCGAGAGCTTGGTACAAAGAACTTCGAATGTATCTCTTGAAGGTTGGTTTTAAGAATGTTGTGTCAGATACTTCTTTATTTTATATCCATACTTCATTCGGCTTTGTCTTCCTATTAGTGTATGTCGATGACATTATCATTACGAGATCTTCTGTTAATCTTGTTGAGGATGTTATTGGTTGCTTGACTAAGAGGTTTGCTCTCAAGGATTTGGATTCACTTAGTTACTTTCTTGGGGTTGAAGTTATGCATTCATTTGCTGGTTTATTTTTTAGTCAAAAGAAATACATTGAGGATCTTTTGGAACGATTTTCTATGAAGTATGAACCGGTTTTGACTAGCAGACACAAACCTTATTGTTAATAGTGTTACTCCACTCCTTGATCTATATAGTATCGTCAGGCTGTTAGGAGTCTGCAATATTTGTCCATCACACGCCCTGATATTGTCTTTGCGGTAAATAAGTTATCTCAGTTCATGCACTGTCCATCTGATCAACATTGGGCAGCCATGAAAAGACTTCTTCGTTATCTTTTGGGTACATCTCACCATGGCATTATAATAAATTGGGATTCTGATTTTGCCTTTCATGTTTTTTTCGGACTCTGATTGGGTTGGTGACAAGCATGATTATCTCTCGACTGGCGCCTATATTGTTTATCTTGGTCGAACACCAATTTCCTGGAGCTCGAAGAAGCATCGAACCAATTATCGTTCTTCAGCCGAGGCTGAGTACAAAACGGTTGCAAACACTGCAGTAGAATTACACTGGCTGGATTCTTTAGTTCAAGAGCTTGGTCTTAAAATGAACTCCACGACAGTCATTTATCGTGATAATATTGGGGCGACAAAGCTAAGTGCTAATCCCATTTTTCATTCCCGAATGAAGCATTTAGCTTGGATTATCATTTCATCAGGGAGAAGGTTCAAAATGGTTCTATTAGAGTGGCACATGTTGCAAATAATGATCAACTTGCAGATGTATTAACCAAACCACTCTCAAAGGCTTGGTTCAACATGTTAGTGTCCGAGATTGGACTTGGTAAATCATCGTCCATCTTGCGGGGAGATGTTAAGAAATCTGTTAGAGTAGTTCTCGGTTCTGCTACCTAATTTCCTTGTATTTAGATGTATTTGTTAGCAGCTCATATATCTGTTCCTATTCATAAGGGACTCTCTTGTATATATATACACACACACACACACACACACTTGTAAATCACTGCAATAATATCATCAGCTTCTTAAACTGCAATTATACATTTCCATGTTTTTCGAAAGTGCACATATATCCCTATAATTGGATACCGACGTTTAAAAAAGAGAGAGGTATACATGCACTAAATAAGGAATAAGGATATATGTGCATTTTCAAAAAAAAATGAGAGATATATGATAACTAAAGAAGTAACCTGAGGTGATAAATGCACTTTTCAATATTGTGACACAAATATAAAATGAGTAGTAACCAATTATAAAATCGAATATTCCTTCCTAGAGCCCGTTTAGGTAGGCTCGGGCACGGGCCGAACAGATGGTGCATTGTAATTCTGGAAACCAGAACTCGGACCCAAAATAATTCCTGGTATTTTCTGAGCGGCCGGAGAATGGCGACGGAGAAGGAGACGGACCAGCTGGCGGAATCACTCAATGATCTCTTCATCAACGTCTCCACCATGGTTAAGGGCGAGCTCCAGGTAGACTGCGTGCTCCTGCTTTTAAGTGCCTAATTCAGTCTCGAACTGTCTGGATTATTTTCTTATACGTTTTGAGCGTGAATTGATCATCTTTTCGATCCTGATATCTGTTGGGAGATATTCGGTTTTTGCTGATTGGGGATGAAACGAAACCAATGTATTTTGACCTAGGACATTCGCTCTGTAAACTCCAGATGTAGCGAATAGATTTGTTCTTCTACTAGTTAACTCGCATTTACTTGCTGGATCTATGATTTATGATGATTAGTACTCCCTCCGGTCCGCCTATTTCTGCACACTTTTTTTTGAACTTTCACAAAGTAAGGTTAACCATAAATTTCATTTAGTATATACTAAGTAGCAATGTTATTATGTGAAATATTGTTAGATTCCTTGCATCATGTAATTTTTAAATATCAAATTTTAATATTCCGTTAGCATACATAACTAAAGTTATTGATGGTCAAACTTGGCCCGAGAAAGTTGATAAAAAAGTGTGAACAAATGGCTGGGACGGAGTAATAACAGCCTATATCCTCGAGTTCATTTTCAATGTCAGAATAAATGGTAGTCATTGGTTCAAAGATACAACTCATCTTCCATATATCACAACACTCTGTGTAACGCTATCTAAAACATGCTAAGGTCGGGTCTTGAGAGGTAGAATGCAAGACAATTCGTCTACTTAGCTCTTGCATTGCCTCAGCTCCCGAGTTGGTCGTTCTTAGTAAAAATTGTACTTCATGTTTCTCTGTGCTACTCTTTTTACCATGATGATTTTATCTCAGGGAACGAACAAACTTCTGGAACTAATGGAGAAGATGAACTTGAGAGTAGCGGAAGAGTACAAAGGTTTTGGAGACGTGGCTGCTGGATTGAGGGTGTTCATGGAGCAACTGAAGTGCAAAAGTGGAAGCTTTGGCGAATATGTTGAGCAGATTGATGTTATAGAGCGTCAAATAACAGAGTTCGAAGCTGTAATCTCAATGCTTGATAAGTATGTGTGTTTGTTGGAATCAAAAGTTGTATCTGCCTATCAAAACGATAACCCGCCTTCATGAAATTTTGTTACTCTTACTATTGAATGCACTCTGCGTGTCTACTTCCATTTTGAAAACTCCTCTGCCAGTTGACATATTAACGTTATTTTCTAGCTTTAGTAGTGTCTTAACAATCGGATCTTTTTTCCATTAAGAAACTATGTGTTAACTACAGTTAGTCCCATAATCACATCAAACATACGTCTCAGGATGGCAGTTTAGTAGGAACTACAAGCATCAATAGTCCACGCTATAAACTAAACTGGTAGGCAGTATGCAAGCTATTCCTGGTTATCATAATTCTACTACTGTACAAAGAACCTTTCTATTACCAAAGTTGCAGTAAACTGATTGATTTGGGGACGACGGAAGGTACTTTAGGTGGCCTCGTTGAATCCAAATCAATCACCAATAATTGCCCATTCTCCCAAGTGTGTTTTACCATCACAATTTCTTGACAGGTCCTGGTCCGTACCATAACAAAGGCCCGGAGATGTACTTTCCTATCCCCTTTTATCGAGGTGGTTCAAAGCGCCATCATTCACGTCAATATCCATACCGATCATTCAAAGATGTACGACCATCACCAGATTGACCTGAATTGAGAAGCACCGGAAGGATTATAAGCAAAGAGACAGACAAGCATAAAATAAACTGACAGTTGGAAAAAAAATTATACCTTCAGGAGGCACCCAGGAATCATAGTCAGGCTCATCACTCA
>JAULKM010000012.1:15204119-15215628 GCA_032355605.1 Rubia tinctorum | reverse complement strand
CGTCCATTTAACTGCATGGTTTTCAGATGCAATAACCTGTTGAACCTTTGTTGTCAATACTGAGGAACAATTCGACTACACAATGAAATGGGTACAGCGTTTTTTTTGGACCAAGCACATAAATGAGACAATTATTAACAGTACAATTTTTTTTGACTAAATCTAATCCCAAAGTCTTAGAGAAAATAGATATCAACACAAGTTGCACAATAACTACAAGGTATTTATTTAAATGACCAATATCAACTAAGGAATCCACACCACAAGAAAATACTATACGACAGAAAGAGGATAAACAACTAACAAATTTTTTTTTTTTTTTAAATCGGTGATGGAGACTTCAGGTTATATATCACACGCTTAACACATTCAAATTGCACTCAAGTTGTAACATCAAAGACTGGAGGAGGGCAACACTTTTCATGTGGCATCCTCAACTTTTCCAAGAAGAGATGTTACACCCCACTGACTGAGAATAGCAATCCTTACTACCCACTACCTTACTCTTTGAAAACAAATACAATCTATCGTTACACAAGAGTTCACAATTTGCATTACGAACCTTTGCACAATCTCCAAGCCAGCCCATGATACTTCGTGCAGCTTGAAACATTTCACCCAAAGCAGTCAATGTGATCTACAATTTTAAGAAAACGGGTGAAAATGTTAAAATTGAGAATTTAAAGTTCAATAGAACAGGGACATTCATGATTCTTTTTCAATATCAGGATCAGGCACTACCATTTTTTTAAGCACCCAACCAGATCAGTGTCATCAACAATATTTAGTGCCACTATTAGGATCCCTATCAGAATATCTTGCCGTAGTTTATGACTGGAAACATGAAGATGCTTTGGAAGTAATTAATAATACTAAAGCAGTGCTCATACAGCTTTTTCCCCCCATGTGAACACGCATACTTTAACAAACAATAATAAAGAGACATGTCACTCCTGTTCCTTTATCTCAGTTTCAATTAAACATGTTAATGTGACGCCCTTACTTTTGCAGCATAAGAAGCAGCACCAAAGAGCTCTGCCTCATCTGCAAAGGCACCACGCTCCTTTAACCTCCTCTTAATTTGATCACGAGCACCAATATATGTAACACCATACACTGAGGTCATGACTGTTTGCTTGACAAGTTTCCTGTCAACCTGAATTTCATCCAGAATCCAGCTAGTTAAGGACTACATGGATAATGGATTGAATATTCAAATCTAGCAACATGGATAATGGATTAAATTGTGCAGGCTGAGCATATTGAATATTAGATGCATCAAAGCTCATAAAAAATGTTTCTCAAGTGCCATAATAAGTGTAGCAAACATGCAAAGCTAATTCACTAGTGGACCAGTAAAAGATTTGCAGGACCTGACTGATTAAAACCCTGGCTCTTAATGCATCTGAATAAACAGCAGGGTCCATCTGTGCATCTCGCTTCATGATATCCAAAACTCTGCACATAGAAATTCGATATGTTCCATAATGATCTTCAAGAACGCAGAAAATACAGAAGCTCTTCTGAAAATTGCATCATTGAATTAATTACATAGGTTACGATCAATTTTTAAAATCCAGTTAATTCAATTAAAAAGAAGTGTACCGAGAAGCTATTCCTGAATAAACATCAGCAGGCTTTTCTCCAGCAACCAAATTGACAGAAGCTGCTCCCAGCTATATTGAAGGATTCCAAGAACAAAAATTGAAACATTTTACAATCAAGATGGGCATGAAAACTTCATGAAATACAGAAAATTAAAGCCCCTGTTTACATAGATCTGAAACTTCAAAAGACAGCTGGATATTTTTGTGGTGGGCAGGAAAAAATCCCATTTTCTTCTTCTAACCATAATCGCAGGCAAATAGAAGACAACCAAGGGAGAACTCTAGTTATATTAATTGAAGAGCTGTTTGACAGAGGGGAGTAGTGAGAAGGCATCTCTTTAACTCTGCTGGTTATGAAGGTCGACCAGAAAAACTAACAGAAGATTAACAAGATCAAAGGAGGACAAATACCTTATCTCTTCCGAGAGCAGCATAGTGTTGTAAACCATTGCAAGAACCATCCTAAACGATATCAAAATTAATATAAAATAAGAGTGCATTTTATGTAAACTAATCGCATAATATTCGTTATAAAGATCATTAAAAATGACCACTCAAAGAAGATGATAAAGCACATTATTATCCTCCTGTGAGTGGTCGGCTAAGAAAACAACTCAATGAATGAATGGAGGGTGGGGTGGAGTATCACTTTTGTGCAAAATAGAAACCTGGTGAACTGGAATATGAGAAATCATAGTCTCCGGGGACTGGCTTCTCAAAGCTTCTGACAGATTGATGCATACGGCCAAAAACTGGAAAGGGTCTTCGGCATTCAACCACCAACGCTTTCCTTCAAGTGGCTTGTCAGCTGAATCAAATATATCATCCAAGTGATTTTCCGTAAAGGCCATCCTTGCCTCATGTGATAATTTATCAACACCATTAGCAAATAAATTTGCTAAGTGAATCTTCAGCCATTGTAGGCCTGACTTTCCAAGAGGACGGCCCTCTGCAAATTCTAGCAAACCTCTACATGTATCAGATCCAAGATGATTCAAGTGTGGATGCATTGGATATGCACGACCTCGGAAATCGAGGTTGTGAGGATAGAAAAAAAAGGCTTCATCTCTCATTTTCCTTGCTACCTGTTCCAAAGTCAATATTGAGGTCACGCAAATATACTCATGTTATTGTGAAAAAAGAAGATAGTAGTGCAAATGGAAAAACATTCACAACAGCACATACAGCAAGTTTTAACTCTATATCACATCGTTGTGAATGTCTTTCGCTATTTTCTTTTTTAGCAGATTTAACTTTCCATCTCCACTTCTTGAGAACAGTTTCGTCCTCTGTGTCTGGTTCCTCAGGCAAAGGGATCTGCATGAAACATGGAAGTTTTGCATCAAAAGTTAATTATTATTTTAAATTCTGAACAATAACCATGTAAACTTTTAAAACAATGGAAAGAGAAAATTCCAAAATTCTGGGGAAAAAAGCACATAGCTTCAGATACGCACATCATTGCGGTCAACCATGTCACCTAGACGACCTCCACTAGCCCATATTCTATCAACCACGGACAGTACCCTCTTGTTGATCCTCCATTTGATGCTTCCAAGTGTATCCAGAGCCTAGTCAAGGAAAGGCAAAACAGGCACCTCATATATCACATGTCAAGTGCAAAAATCTGTTTTGCCATTTCTGCTCAATTCAAGAAAAGCACTGCACACAAGCAAACCTCAAAAACTGGTCGCATTTGCTTAAAAGGTGTCTTCTTCACTGCTTCACGTTGCTGTTTTGCACCATGTGTACGCATTACATATGAAGGAAGATAGAAATGTCCACCTCTGTCATAACTACAAGGCAAAAGACAAGTCCATATACACATGTAATTCTCCAAATATGCCAACACAAAACAGCATCTAACTAAATAAAAAATAGGGGTAGAAGCCAAGAAGGTATAATCGAACAGTATACAACAAGAAGAACTTCCAAACAATGTTCAGGGTTCTTTTCATCAAACCCCTCCCCACCCCAATAATGATGATAAATATTACAATTTCTGTACCCTGTCCACTTGACTGGAGGCACCAACATTGGCATGTAAGGGATAACCATGTGCCGGGCCTGCCCACAATATACCAAATCTCAGGGCCATACCAATGAAAAGATGATGCAGGGGAGAAAAAAACAGATGGACAAGTTTAGTACTTCTCATTACAAGGAACTTTCAAGTTCCCTAAACAGAAATTTAATGCCTAGGTGCGAAATTTTCTGTAATTAAGATGATATGTTTCACAGATTATTTTAATGGAATATCAGCCATCTTAAGAAATGATTACAAAGAGTATAAACTAAAGTTATTTGATATACTCACCGTTTTCTCAAGACCTTTGAGGACTAGTGGATCGCATTGAATGATGCCATATCTTCTGCTAGGACCCCTACTTCAAAGATTTCCATAAGAACATTTTGAATTTATAGATATCAAGAGAAGACAAGAAAAAATAGATTAAAGAAACAAAATTGTACTTGACTTCTTTCGTGAGAGTTATAGTTGTATGTGTAAATGCGGGCCTAATATCAGGTGGGGAATCAGTTAACTCTTCAACCGGCGATTGTATATATGCCGTTTGCAACAGCAAATCAATGAGATGGACCCCAATCTGTAGATGCATAACATATAGCACTTCATCACAGATCTAGGTAAAGTTTTTGTTAACACAGCACTTAAAATGCAAGATCGGTCATAAACCTTAGCTTTAGCCTCAGGTCCCCAGGGCCTCAATGATTCATCTTGAGCCTTCACTATGTGCTGCACCGCCCTCAATTTTTGTTTTTTCATCAAATTAGTAACAGTCTTCCTAAGTTTATCTTGATCAGGGGAACCAGAAGCCGCATCTCCTTCTGCTTTCTTCCCTTCACTCGTTTTCTTCTTCTTTGTTCTCTCCAGAAAGTTGTGTATCCTAACCTACAAGTAACACGGATGTTACAAAATTATAATCACATCAAGCTACAGAAAATAACCTGCATCTAGAAACAACTGAAACTCCTTGCATTCCACATAATGATTCTTGCTTTTACAAAGTAAAATACAATCATATATTCACGTTACTTCCGAAACAAGATTCTTTCCCATAGAACAAAGGGAGTATATCAGTATTCTTATCACCAACCTCTTGTTCAATGGCTTCGCCCACACTGCATGCAGCCTGCACCAGCCTAGCATTACCGCGCTCTCCAGTCATCAACAGCCCCATGAGTTTATGCATTGTAATAACCGCCATCATATCAGCCGGCAACTGATGGAAAAATTTAGCATACGGAGCCTTGCTTTTCCCCGCCCTGCAAACCTCCTGCTCCTCGGCGATCATCTTCTTCAGAGGCTCAAACCACCCCAGAAACAAGGACTTAACATAGGGCAAATTAGGCGCAAGTTTCTGCTCACACATATCGCGCAGCAACTCGTTGTACTCTCTCGTAGCTTGCTTCCACGCATCCGTCTCCATTTTCACCTGCCGCCGTTTCAGCGCCTGGTACTTCTTCCTCCCCATCCCGAACGACGTCGTAAATTGCCGCCGCCGCTGGAGCTCAGTGTTCTTCCTGTCCTCCTTCTTCATCTCGGATAACAGAATCTGAAGCTCGTCTTCTTCCGCTTCCGCATCTGTTGATGAAACTGCAACCGCCTCAGCTACACCAGAGAAGGTCCTCTGGTTATATTCGGGTATCCGGATACCCGGTTCGTGGAAGTGGGAATTCGGGCGGAAAAACCTGAATTTGGAATTAAATTTGTCGGAATCGTGGGAGAGTCCGAGGAAGGTGGAAGTACGAGGAGAGCAGAAGCGTGGGGCCCTCTTGGCTATGGTTCTCCACATAACTGGGGAAGGAGAAGGAGGTCTCGGGGGGTTTAAGGAAGGGATTGTGGGGGACAGAGTGATCAAATTTGAGGTTCACATATATGGAGGATTCGCAGAAGATCATCAAGATTGAGCGGAGACAGCGAAGTAGGAAGTATGAACTATAAACCCCCCTTAAACCTCTGCTAGTTTCAACAGTCGCTAGATTACGAGATTTTTCTGGTTTTAGTTGGCCCTTCCCCCTGTTGGGCCCTGGCGCCTGCCTACTTTTGGTGCATAAGTTTCCAAATGGCAAATTATATGATAGAATACCATGAGCTATGTCATATTCCTTTAAAAATGTATTATTATATTTAATTATAATTACTGCATAAATATATAATAATATTGAAAGAGTCCGTGTCTCTTGAAAGACGGTCTTTCAATGAGTCATGGAAAGACCAAGGTTTAAAGTGTAAATTAGAATAAATCAAGATAAAATTTTCGGGTTGCATGAATCGGGTTATAAATTTTATAATTACTATATGATGCATAATAAAAATTTAATATTATAACTAAGACATTTAACCTTTTATTATTGTAATTAAACTCCGTCTTTCCATAAGGCTATGGAAAGACGGTCTTTCCCAAGACTTTGTCATATTGAAATGTACGTTAAGTAAAATATTCATAGTACCCTCGGGTACAATATAATTGTTTCCAAACTATTTTTTTTAATTTATCACTCTAAATTTTTATTTTTTTAACATCTTAAGTGATTAGTAACTGACTTTTTTTATTAAACTGGACTATATTAAATATAATTAAAAACATACAAATACCTTAGTAAAATTTAATTTAATTGTAGCAATCGAAAATTCTTAAATAACTTTCTAGTTTAAAAGATGGTAGTTTGTGAATGATGATCAATACTACTCCCACTGTCCCAAAAGTAATGTCACGTTTACTTTTTCACGATTTTTAATGATCATATTTGACCATTAATATCTCTAATTATATAAATATTTTCGCATAAAAGAAATAATATTTAGAAATAGATATTAAAATTAATCTAACACGATCTCACATAATATTTTTACTATGTATATATTAATTTTTATTAAAAGTAAAAAAATCAAAATTAACTTGGAAAAGGCAATCATGTCAATCTCTAGATGGATGGAGTATATAAATTGGAAGATAAATGCGAAGAAAAAATTGACACTCCCTCTGTTTCAGCCGAATTTGCAAAAAATTTTTGTCAAGTTTCTCAAAGCACATTTGACCATTAATTTCAATACAAGTATAAGCACAAATATCACCATGTAAGATAATATTAGATTCCAATTATCATGTAGCTTCTAAATTTCAAATTTTAATACACCATTAATATGTGTAACTAGAATTTAAAGTTATCCGTGATCAAACGTAAGCTGAGAAAATTGACCAGAAAATGTACAGATTCAGCTAGAACGGGGGTAGTAGTAAACTTATCAAAAATCGAAAAGATAGCAGACAAAAATTAATGGGGGGAAAAAGAAAGAAAGAGGTATAATCTTGAAAGCAAAATTTTCGATCTGGTGTAAACTTTTATATTGTATGCACACACTATCATAAAATGAGAATACTACTAATACATATAACTACATGGTTAATAGCTAAAACTTTTCCCGCCAATCTGTGGCATGATTAAACTTCTGCAGACTTCATTACAGCTGGCTCCACCGTACATGCTAGCTTTGACCTTATTACTAAACTCACTGAGCCGATTATCGTGTACCTAGCGACAATTTAAGACAGAAAAAGCAAAGATTTTGTTATGCTTGTATTTTCTCGTCAACCAATGCTTATCATACTGATTTGGTAGTAACAAATATTAATGATAACAAGATTTTCCAAATAGCATACAATATTAATGAACACATCTTGTTCATGACATGAAATTTAACCACGGAGTCGTCCATGCAGCTAATTCCTCACATTTTGTTCATGTCTATCAGAATTAACTAAGCACTGAAATAACATGACTTATGAGACAGCATGACTTGCTTAGTTAATTTTAGGATGTATGATGAGGCTTTATAAATGCAGCAGCTCATGCGGAGACCGGCAAACATATGTTCTGTTTGGCAGAGCTTATAAGCTGCTTAGTGTTTGGTAGTGCTAAAAACAACTTATTTTGAAAGCAGGAGCTTTTTGGGAGGGAAAGCAAAAGCTGGCCTCCCCTGCTTTCAAAATAAGACAGTTTTGCTTATCAGCACAGCTCTACCAAACAGAACTAATTTTTTTTGTCACATCCTGAAAATGTCTAGGTATATTAAGCACCTATCCATAACCTTCATAAATACGACCTAAATTTAGGTTTACAAAAATATCTGCTAACCTAATTAGAGAGACTATTTGTGGCACGATCAGTGCACCAGCACGAAATGTTGCTGCTTTGCCTGTTGCCCAGCTAGTACTGAGTCCATCTCTAATCAATAGTAGCTTCTCCAATTAGGTAGTGGATTTTTTTGGGTGCGTGAAAGGTAAATTTAGGTCCTATTTATAGAGGTTAAAGGTCGATGTGTGATATAACAAAAAATAACTATGCATAAGAAATTAGCTGCCAGCCTCCACTAGATTTTTGTTCTCAAGTCTCATCAAACATCCTAAAAACAAACCCTTGATGTCAGCAAGTTTAAACCACCCTAATAGGAAAGCATCAAACTCGCTTACTAAGCTCTCGTTCTTTTCGCCTAAATTTCATTAAATTAAACTGAAATATAATTAACTGAACTGGAAAAAACAGGGCCTAAGTCATGCAATCTTGAACAACCAAAAGACATTTAGCAAAGAAACTGACCTAATTTGGCAGCATAGCATACATGGTAATCAAGATAGGCTTATGAACTGTGTCCTTTAGTAAATAACAGCCTTATGAAGTTACTCTTCATACTTTTGGTGTATCAGAGAGTTATGTTGGGATTTCTGCTTCTCCTCCAACTGATTGGTTAGACAAACCCGAACAGAACCCCAACTTCAACATCATCTCATCCAACCGCTGTGCATTTGTCAGGTAAAGATAACCAACCTGCATTGAAATAGACAAGTCAAGTCACAGAATGATCAAAGACATGGTTCCAAACAGTAGTACAGTAGGGATACTAATATGATTCAAGAACAAACTCATATCACAGCTAACAAATACTCATTCACAACTAGAACAAAGGGGTGAAAATTCTGAAAGATACTCGAAGTAAAACCAAACTCTGCAATGCAAACTCTATCATAATACAGATGCAACTGTATGTTTAAATATAGTGGGTAGAAAACTTGCCAGAGTTTCTAGTGAAGAAGCTCTGTTGTAAACAGCTATGCCAGCACGTCTTTTAGTCCTTGTTCTAGATGCACCAACATTTTTTCCCCAACGAAGCACATTCCTGTACAAAATCAAAATCAGATGCCATGATTAGACAGCTATAAGACTGGTGAAATCAGAACCCAAACAAACAATAATCTCTTTTAAGTTTCCACATCAAGTTGAGTAAAACTATGTGACACAAGTGAAAATCACAAGTTTGAAGATTTCATTATTTGATTTTTTACCCTAACAATGCTCTTTCTTCTTTCTAAGGTTTCAAATTCACTTGCCGTTTCAAGGTTCATCTTTCAAAATAGGTTTTCTAACAATGTCCTCCGAACGTAAACACACTTTGGTTATGACTTGAATATGAATGACTGCTCCATCACTTCCATGTTCTCTTTGCATGCAGCAAAGAGTTAGAGATACACTTACAGTTTGGAGGTCATAAAAACCTCAACAACCAATAAATTTCAATACAAACCTTTCATCTGCTGTCAGAAAATCATCATCAATAAGTTTTTTCAGCATAGCATCCTGCAAAACAGAAGCACTTCAGTAAACGTATAATAAACCCATTGTGGCTTCATATCCTACTTTTAAGTTTTAACCACCCCCCTAAGAGAAAAATGGAATTCCTATACTTGACAACATAAGAAATGTGGTTACAGCTGAAATTACCCAGGAAAAAGAAACAACAATGTCAAAACAGAATCAGTTTACGTCTTAAGTATCTAACAAGCACACCCTTAGCAGAAGTAGTCAAAAAAATGAGAAAAACAATAAGAGGGGACAGGCAAGTATTCTTTTGAAGAGATACATCCTTAGAACACTGAAATGAGGTACAATGGCCAGACAGTTGGATGACACAAACTATACTGTAAAGAGGTTTCAAAACATTTTGCTGACAAAATTAACCACTTCACACAGTACATGCAGACATTATTCCTTCAAGTATCATCCAAATTACCATGAGAAATTTCTTTGAACTCTCTAGAAAATCAGCTCACATGAAAGGCACAAACAAATTTTGACAATGAATTTCAAGGCTTACTTGGGCCTCACACCGCACCACGGCCATAACTCGATCATTGTACTCCTCAATGTTCAAAGGAGGAAACAAGAAGTGTCTCCGAGCATACAACTGAATCAGATTCCAAGCACCATACCAAACCAAATTAGTCAAAAACAATAACATACGTGCATCAAAGTAGCTTAATCCTACTCCATTCTACCATAAATTACTAATCGAACAGAAGCAATTATTCTCACAGAAAACGAGAACCTCGTAAATGCAGTCTCCAATATAAGCCAATGCCGCGGCGTTAAACACGGAGCGAGGCTTCTCCACCTTGGGAGGACTCGGCATCCATCTATCGTATCCCAAGTACGTCTTCTCAATCTCCGCAACGCTCCCTACAGTATAACCACGGCGAATTCGTAAAAACACAACTATTCCAGCAGATACTTCTCACGTCACGGAATTCGGTACTTTACCTCCGGCGAAGGCGGCAGTGGAGGTGGCGGAGCGCTTGAGGAGGTCCGACACGGATAGGTTGGAGGGCGCCGGGGTGAAATCAGGTAGGGTTTTGGTCTGAATTTTAGCAGATTTGTCGGGATAAGTCCGGTGAGGGTTGTAGCGCAGCCTCTGCTTCGTGTCCACTGATAGAGCTACAGGCGTTCGGCATTTCGATTCCACCATTAGAGTAGATGAGAGCGAGAATCTGGATAGAGCCACCGCCATGGTCGGTTTTAGACTTCCGAGTTCTAACAGCCAGTATTGAAGGAAATTGATCCTAGCCTTTTCTCATTGATTAAGATAGGCCTCGTAGACGTGATACACATACAAACGTATGACTAACCTATGTTTAACTAATGTCTGCTTTATAACTTTAAGAAAAGTTATAAATTAAGATAATGAAAGCTATTAAGGTCTGCTAGATAAAACATGTTACAAACTACTCTTTCGTCCAACGAGTTTTGACATATTTTTACTTTTGAATGTTGTTGGTGAAGTTGCTTTGTTTTCCGGTGGAGTTGTGGCTTGTGACGGGGAGGGGAATGATGACAGGAGGAGCTCTAATGTCGCTCAAATCAGTAGACATCAAGCGGCGCCATCTCTTGAGTTTGTTGTTCTACCACATATCTGAGTGGAGAAGAAGAAAGAAGACCGGCAACGCCAAGAAAGAACAAATTTGTGGAGAAAAATAAAGAAGAAAGAAGGGCATTTATATCTTTTCAATTTTGTTTTTTTAATCAAGAGCAAAATGATCATTTCATTAAATTCCGACCAAACTTTCTGTTGACAATTGAAGTTAACGGAGTCCAGAGTTAGACTGGCTCATACATCATAAACTTAAGGTTATTTTGATCATTTTTTCCATTTTGCAAGGTTACGTTGGCAATTTCATCCTACAGTTAAGGTCATTTTAAACCAATAATCAATAATTACTTCTTCGTTTCAATTAATATTAAAATTTTGAAGAAAAAAACCACTCTTTAATTTTATACTAGCGGGATGACACCGCGCGATGCGCGGTGTTTGTGGTATACATTTTTGTTATACATTTTTTTGATAATTCTTTAAATATTGTGTAATATTTATTGCGACGCTTACATTTTTATATATTTCACTGATCTTTTGATTTATTGTGTAATATTTTATTGTATTAATTTGATTAAATCGTGTTATGATACATATTTTTCATGTCAGTGGTAGAAATGTAGTTATTTGAACAATTTGATTACTTCTCACATGATTCATTCTAATTATAAGCATGTTA